>NW_019062127.1:13534-28979 GCF_000696155.1 Zootermopsis nevadensis
ATGAAGTGTAAAAATAAAATGTAGTGGTATGTGAACCGAAGTCGATCACAATGCACGCGACTCTCGGATGGGTCGACCGGAATCCCACTCGAGGTGCAAATGTCCTCATTCTTGCGAGCTCCGTCTCTGCAATCTTAGAATATTTATTGCCGTATTATGTGGCGCTAGTGTCGATCCCACCTCAAAACTTCGCTCGTCCACCATCTTGGTGTAACCCGGTTATAGAAAAATTAAAAACTACGATCTTAACGTAGACACCAATGGCATAACGTCCGTCCATTCGTTCTTGGGCCTTAATCATGCGGACAGACAGACACGGTCAGTCCTGTGTTTAAATAATAATAATAACAATAATTTCTATGACGTCTTTAACATTTCAAATAAACAGCGATTATTTCCTTAAACAACGATAACCAATTGATCTCGGTAATGGTGGAGCTTTGTGTTTACTTTACTAGAAATCTGAAAGCAGGGGCTAGACTCGTGTTCTATCCTTAACTTCTTTTGGTACGAATCTCTCGAGTAGAGATTAAGTCTCTTGCTAGGGGAGAAGTTGGGGCATAGCAGTTGGTAGCCATGGCCGACACGTGTCTTGTTAAGGAATAACCCCCGCTGTTATTTTAGTTACGCTCGGTTGGCGTCAATTGTTCGTGGCACAGCGTTGAAACAAAATGGCCTTGTGTGCGCTGAAAGGAATGGAGGAATCAAGTGTGCGGTGCCCGATGGGAGTAATTACCATTTCGGAATCCAGGGTCGAGTTCTTCGTGTTTATCTGCAGTCCCTGCCACTCAGACAAGACAGTTTTCCTCCTTTGTAGAAGAGAGAAAATTACGCGGCCTTCGCGTGGTCTCGTCCTTCTCTCTCGACGCCATTAATCGTGGTGAAAAGTACGGTAAAAGAATGAGCAGAATTCTTGTCCGAAAGTTTTCGCGGCTTTCGGTTATGAGCGTCGTCGAATGTTGAAAGTTTTTTTTTTTCCAGCTTTTCTGGCAAACACTGCATTCAGCCTGAAGACGGCAAACGCAGAGTTTGTCGAAACGCTGTTAAACCTGCTTGCTCACGAGAATCAAGGTCACGCAGTCAGCAAAATATTTTGCGTTGAAGGGAACTGCTCTTCTGTCGCGTTGGTGAAACGCGTTAGACTGCCCCCGTCCCCCAAGGGACATCGCGGTCAAGTGACTGGCGAAGCTGCCTCGAAGTGTGGAGGCCGCGGTCCAGATTTCGGGCAGGAGACAGACCAGTGCTTTCGTGGTTTACGATAGTCTCTCCATAGACATTCCGGGATAGTGGGCCACGACCTATCCCTATTATGTAATTCACAATTCATTACTCGTTAATCGTTGAATAACCCAGCGCTGGTACGATGCATATTTAAGCAGCATTTCACGTAGGTCCGTCAGTTTCAGGATTTAACGCAACAAAATAGTCCGTTTTCAAGATTGCTGTCTTCTGCGTTGTTGCGCGACGTAGTCTAGTAGAAGTTTGTCGACGTTTCGGGGGCCCTTGTGGCCTCCATCATCAATGCCCTGATGGATCCTGGAAAACCTACGAGTCCGTTTTCGCTTATGTTCACATTTAGAAGAGAAATTACTGAAGTGAGTGCTGTGGGTTAGTACAGACATGGACCCGTTTATTTAGCTGTTAATCTTATCGTAAATGACGACACGCACAGATTATACGAATCGAATGTGGCGTATCTGAGACAAGTGTCCGAATTTCTTCGTGCGGATGCAAGAATCCTGAGGCAAAGTGCTAAGGCTTAGACTCGGCGCACTGAACAAGCTTGTAGCCTGATCCGTATCGCTGAGCTAAGTCGCTCAATTTGTCAAATCGATGCTAGATTTAGAATTTAATGTAGAAGTGTTGAGTGTTGCAGGTATGTACGTCGTAATGGGTAGTTTTGAACTAGCGGCAGTTCGGGCCAATTGGAAGGCTGCCAGCTGTTTTGGTGTTGAACTCTTACAGGCCGTAGCTCCTCGTATCGAACTTTCCGAAACACCTGACCTTAAATTGTGTACAATCGTAATTTTCCTCGTTTCCTATGATTTTGTGGCTTTTAGTGGTGGTCTGTTACCCTGAGGAAGGAAGCATTTATTACGAACGTAGCCTATTTTGAAGCCAGAGGCGTTATTTCCTGTTCCTCTGGTAAACCAGCTCGGCCAATGAACGGCTCGCCCCCCCCCCCCCCCCCCCCTTCCACCGAATGCAAGGATAGTGTATTGATACAGGAAGTAATAATCTTTTCTCACTTGTGTTTCACCACACTTAACCATCGACTCTTTCCATTGGACACGAAATTATATGATGATTGGTTATGCGTGTTATTATCTGTCGTTTTACGTGATTCTTCGGTGTGTCATATCTTCGCAGTTCTGAGGTAATTAATTTGCGTGACTTTGCCCTCTGTTTGTACACATATCATCTTTAACACTTTATTTATAAATAAGTTAATTGTCCATGGGCTTCCGTGAGGTTATAGGCCGACTTCGTGGAGTAAAGTCCATCTTGGTAAATAAACATCACTCGATATAACGTCTTAAAACAACCAATGAGGCGTAAGAGTGCGGAAAACTGTGTAACGCCTGTCTGTTGTCGTCCCGCAACACGTAGACGTCGAAGAAGTTGCCTCTCTAGCACGGCGCGCTATTTAACCTTGGACGAGCCAGATGGTACTGACTGATGGATGATTATTTGAAGGCGATCATTTTAGACGTGTGAGGAACTGACACAAAAAGCTGATGCAGGCCAAGTTCCTCTTTATGACGTCTCGGAGGTTCTTGGACAAGAAGCAGTTTCCCGCTAGCGAAGAGAAACACGCGAACTGTTGTTTACAGTCCTAGATAAATTGTTATTGCTGTCACACGTGGCTGTAGGGAATGTGAAACTCCAAACAAATCCTGTGCTGTTTAATTATGGCGAATGCACTTAGCGCTTGGACATTGGTATTTATTTCAGCCATGTGACATAACACAAATGGTCGTCACTCTGGGCCTGGGCTTTTAGGGTCTGAGCGGTGAACACCTCGCCCCCTTTCAGTTTCTTTTCTGGCATTTATTTGACTAGTTGAGCAACTGTTAGCTTCTCAAGAGGGACTCTGCTGCGTAAACATAGTTAATGGAGAAATGGTGAACTTTCTTCCCCAGAGGCTAACACTAAAAATGTTGTAAGACTTGAGGTTTTCACAGCGGTGAGTATGAAGATTTCCGTCTTCTGGGTTGTTGCGCTGTGTAGTCTGGTCGATGTTAACCAACGTTTCAGAGGTCATACTGCCTCCGTCATCAGGGCGATGAATATAAACTAAAAATGTTCATGTAGGCCATACGTAAATGTGAAATTTCCGACTCTCTGGTTCACTTTTTTCACGACTGTTTCTCAAGTGCATCCACTTACGCTGTAGTTTCAAATGGGTGGATAATTGTGGTGAATTTGGGAGGATGTGAAGAAAACCCGCCTGCTATAAGAGATATCGAAACTGCGAACGTTGGAAAATGCCACACAAATTGATAAAGGACTGGTGCATGAACCATTGGGGTGGTATAAGTAGTTACCAGTTTTATGTATACCTGTTGTACAAAGTCCAATCAAAAAGAATCGATGAAGTACGAAGTGAAGTTATTACTAACGTCGATAACAAGTGATAGCGTCTCTGAGTTTATGGCCGTGGCAATACGTGACTGTGGCAGCCGTCGTTGCTTAGCAACAGGAAGTGCCTCCTAGGAACAGAGGACGGAGGGCGATAAACAGCAGACTCGGCGTCTTGCGTGCAGATTTTGTGCTGCAGGTGTCGAGAACGGTCAGATGCGAGATGGATCGACCGGGATGCGAGAAGACGCAAGGTGGCACACAGCGAGGATAAATTCAGTCTTGAATTATCTTCAGTGATTCGATTAATTTGCCTTATCTGAACGCTTGTGTTTTAAAGTCGGTGTCTCTTTGTCTGATAATGCACACAGTCATATATTTAAACTCAGTGGCCACCTCGTGAGCACAGAAATTTTAATTTTTGCAGTGAGGAAAAACACAGAACATCTGTGGGAGTTGACGTAGAAGTAAGCGCAGAGTTACTGTAAAATAGTAGCTCACAAAGTTTTTCGAAAATTACGAAATTTAAAGAAATCAAATTTTTATAGCGAAGAACTTCAGAACCTTTTGTTTTTTCATGAGATTAAAATGCACGGTAAACCCTGTAATCAAAATTCCTGAAACCACGCAAAGACAATTCAGCGAACTACATAATTCCCGATTCCAACTAATATGTTAATGTAACTTTGTTTAAACAGTTGACACACAAGAGTGCGTAACTAGCGTATCGTATTTCTTTGGCTCCGTTTGAATAGCTGTATCACTTAGTGAGGGTGGGGGGTTGCCATGGTAACGCACCACATGGCGCTCGCCCGACGTCACCAACAGGCTCTCTGGATGTCTCTCTAATGCTGTTGGCCCCTTTAATTGGAAAGTCCAGCGTTCGCTTCCGTACTAGTGACGTACCAGATACTCACGGTTTTGACACGTTCCACCTGCAGTATGTCGCCACAGTTATAATAATTGTAGTTTGTCATTGCGAAGAAATTCATACTTTTATGGCTATAGATGAAATTCTAGACATATTTTTGTGGCTTACGTGAAGTTTTTCTCCCCGACACTGCGTTGTATAGAGTTAGAACTCATTTCCTTCTGTATGCCTACCAATCTGCTGAATACTGTACCGAGGACCAACGGCGATCTGATGTGAGACCAATGGCGTGAATCTTTGAGTTGCGTAGCAGAGGGACATTTATTTAATCCTCTGAAACCGAAGCTCGTCTGATTAATATTTAACAATTCAGTCCGTACCGCGAAGAAAACACTACACTTCACCATTAAAAAGATCGATTGCTTAACGCTGTTTAGATAAATAATCGCTGTTTGCAGTGAGAATCATAAGAAACCGACATATGTGGTACATATAGTTACCAGTGAGACTTACAGGATTAATCCCTGATGAATCAGATCCTTGCATTTCTATCCCCGGTCTACCCTTTGTTCCTCTTTGTGTCAATGAATCTTGACGTCATTATTTGAGGGGCTGTTTCCGAAGCACCCGATGCACCCCCTGAGTGTCGGCCCACATTTTCAGAACCGCATCGGCGTGCTCCTTCGTCCGCGTAACGGAAGTATTTTTTCCGGTTCGTTTTACCTTCGTGATGATGCTGGAGTTTATCAGATGAGAAGCCAGAAGGAAGAAAAACTGTCGATAATTGGGTGGCTTAGTGGAAGAAGGATTCATCGCTCAGCAAACAGAACTCAGGCTTGTGACGCTAGTTATCGACAGTCGAGAGCGGAAATACGAATGTGAAGTTGCCCCCTGGTGCTTGCAGATATGAAGCGGCGTGGAGGCACAGATCCACACATTCTTAAACTCGACACCAAATGAAATTTCACGCTCCGGCCCGCTCTACTCCAGTGCTAATAAGAGCTTAGGGTCGCTGCTTTGTCTGGACAGAGTTCCCGACTTTCGTCCAAAGCAAAAGACAGACGATCGCAATGATTTCTTCTCTTCACAGCAAAGTTCACTGACACGTTGGTCATTTGACGACGATGTTTCAATTACAGAAGTTATATAGCGTCGAATGAAAAAATAATTCAGAATTAAGGATGCAGTTAAGAAGCTTCGTAATACTGTTCACCACATAACAGTGCCATTATATCGAGGAAGATGAGATGGATCGGGCATGTAGCACGCATAGGAGGATAGCTTGGGAATCCGTGTTTGGAAAGCCTCAACAAAGGGAAGAAACCAGTCGGAAGTAGGAGGATAATATTAAAATGAATCTCAGAGAAGTGATGTGTTGAAGCGTCTACAGAGAGGCGGGGATGTAGAGTCACCGACGGAGCAAATTGGGAAGCAAGTAGCTACTGCACTGGGCCATAATTATGTTTGGATAGAGAGCTTCGTGGTAAATAGCGCCTGGAATTAAGGGTGTTCGGGAAATACGTTGTGAAGATCCGAATTTCATCAGAGTGTGTCCGGTGGCGTGTTTCCATAATGAGGGTGAAAGTAGGGATGATTATAATGACGTCATTATTTTCTGTGCAAGCCCTCGTCGTGGCGCGCGTCTGGGGTTTCGGTGCTGAAGGTGCGCACGGGCTCACCGCGACCAAAAATTCGTCGTCGTTGTCGAGGGAACTTGTCGTCGGTTCGTGTCCTTACCGGCGCGTCACATTAATCACAAATACATTTTTTTTTTCCAAAGGCTAATTGAGTGAGGTACTTGGTTTTCGTTGTAATATATCGAATTTTGTGAATATTTATGAAATAGGTCATCGTTTTACCTGCATGCGAACGGGCGTTTCTCACTCTCTCTTTACTTTATCGTACATGATCACGACCTCGTTCAATTCGGATCTGAAAATATATTCATTTGCTCCAGATCCGTTAAATAATCTATGCCGAAGCAACCACCGTCATTACACCTGGTGTGAGTTTCGTGCATTAATCATGACGGAGTGTGTCGTCTCCAGCGTCTGGCTGATGCGCTGGCCTCAGGACCTTCTGTGGGTTCTCACAGAAATAACTATAAAGTTCATTTGTTACCTAGAATCGGATATGTAACTTCCCAGCATAAACCAATTATATTAATGCAACTAACAGGGCAGTTCGTCTTCATGACAACCGTGAGTGTTCAGACTTCGCCTCTATGCACAAACAATTCTCTTTTTTTCGCCGAGCGCTGAGCGTCCCTCTTGAATCAGAGAGACAAATGCATTTGTACGAGGAAAGACGTCTTCTTTTTCCCATTCTTCTGACGTCAGAAGATTTCATTTTACCTTATATTGACGCCTAAAGAGAAAATAAGAGATGTAAATTGTAGCTGATAATTCGCCGGATGATCGCGAGTCTCTGATACATACATGGTGAATACTGAACGACGAGTTTCGGCCTTTAAAAGTCCATCACTGTCGTATGCTAATATGCTTGTCTATTGAAAACCCTTCCGAAACAAAGATTTCGAATAGGACCGTTTACGAAGTAACATATGTGCTGTTATTTGACAAAATAAACAGCGTTTCACGTGTTCGGTGTGAATTCTAGGTGCCATACAACGCGAGACATGCTCCATCATCTTCGTAGTGGTTGTGTTTTCTTTGCGGTACGGACTGAATTAAAAAATATATCACGAGTGCTATTAATCATTCTTGCTCGTAAGTTTATCATACTTCCGATCATCCGACACGCAGACCTTACGTTCAATATCACCGTGAAACAGAATCCACAAACTCTTCTCGTTACATAATTCTCTACAGCTCCAAATCATCCTTTCTCGGTTCTTTTGGTCATGTCATGACCAAGCTTCGCGACGGTTGGCATCGGTTTTAAATTACCGTTTCGTTCATTGGTGCTAAATATGACGTCTTGTGCGGGCGTCGAATTTCCACCCAACTCTCCGTACCACATTCAGTTCGTTTCTGATAAAATGTAGGAATATAAAAAGTGTCAGATCTTTAGAGGTAGGGCTGTTTCCCACGTGACATGCACGGTCACATGAATGTAGATCACCTGAGCTGACATTTAGAAACATTCATGTGCTCACTGCAGCGTGCGTGTCAGACCGCGTATAATCGAATTGTCCACGTTCGCATTTATTTTCACAAGTATAATCAAATACGCGTTGGAGAAAAGTTTACTGTAATTATGAGAGAATAATTATGACACATCTAGATCATATCGCCAAGCCTATGTTTGTATTTTACGTCTACAAAAAAGAAAATACGTTAACAAACGCTAAAAATATTTTTGAAGCTTTTTAAACGCACACTGATTTCAGGACAGAATATTAAATGCTACTGCTCTAAAAAAAAATTTGCATGATCGACATGCGATGTTATTCACGAAGCTTAGAATTACGAGAGCAAATTAACTTTCAATGATACGGCTTGATACTGTTGGGGTCTTATTTTATTCATATAGGGAGGCAGTTTAATATGATTTGTAGGGTAATCTGCAATTTCGTTGTCAAAGTGATTGAAGTGGCTCACGTTTGGTTCTGCTGCTTTCAACTTCGGGGGTTGTCATTTTCAGTGCGAGGACCTCCCCCTACCTGGACAGAAACTGAAATTCCCGGACTGAACGTCGTCGTCGTAGTGAAATTACTATGGAAGATGCCTTCCTCTCTCTGTATCACACGCATCTTTAGACGTTGCAATCTCCTGCATTAAAGAGTGAGTGCATTCTCGCAAATTCATCGCTTTCCAAGGTGACAGATTTTTCTGACAGGTCTGGGTTTCGTTCCAGTAGAACTCAGTTGCCTTTGTTCTTTTTCTCTGGCTGAGACCGAAGGAATGTGACGCTTTCGAACAAGGGTCATTTGTCAAAATGATTTCGAAACAAACTGACAACTTTAATGAAGCCCGTAATTTATCAATTACAAGATCTACAAGGTTTATTAGATGCTGTATGCTACAGTTTTTCCTTTTTTGCATGGGGGGGGGGGGGGGAAACAACTCCAACAAGGTAAACTGATACTCATACGATATATTACGATTACGAAAACTATTATGAAAACTGACTTTATGATCGATTTTAAGACGAAGATTTTCAAGGGTGGGGCTGGACGTAGAAAGTTGACTGACCAAGAACTGTTGACCTCTGATCAGCGACGTAAAGAAGTAATACAAAGGTTGTGCTTGATGAACTTAGAAAACTCTTTTCTCCTCGACATTTTCGCAACAAATGTCGTGTTTACAACGACATGATGGCATTCGCATCATTTCAAGCGAATCTCATGGACCTCGGAATTAGTCGATCAGGGCCATATTGTTTTAAATTGCAAGACGGTTATCCCAATCTACAAACGACAAAATAATGGACGCACTTACTCCGCAAAAAATGGATTTGTCGCGACAAATCAAGACGTTGTTCCATACTGTCCTTATTTGATGCAGGAATTAAACTGTCACATCAACGTTGAGTCTGTATCATCGATTACTTCAGTAAAGTACATGTTCATCTTCGTGTTCTTTTGATGAATGTGAAAGGCGCAGAAAACTACGAGGACTTAAAGACTTACGACACTGTCACTTATCATACATTCACAGAGGCCTGTTTAGCACGTGGACTGATCGAAGATGACGCTGAATGGAAAAGTTGGATGCGATCTACCAAATGCCTTATCAGCTACGTGTGTTGTTTGTTCAGTTTCTAATCCATTGTCACCCATCGCACCCCGAAGAGCTTTTCAATGATTTCATCGATATAATGGCGCAAGACTTTAAAAAAACAAGAAAAACTTTCTGGCTCTGACGCACGTTACAAAGCTCATGCCAACATTAATGAATTGTTAATTATTGAAGGAAAAAGTTTGAAAGACTTTCCAACACTGCCTCAGGAAATATTGGAAATTGCAAAGTTGCGGTCGAATTTGTATACATTAAAGGTACTGGAAACGACGGGCATTTTAACGCATGGCGACGTAATTTGTTTACTCTGTATTGTTGTGTTGGTATATTGGCTTTAACAATCCTCTTTCGTTACTACTCATAGTATTTATTTTTTATTTAGTGTTCAGTCTGACGACAGGTCCATATGAACAGGATCCTTCCATCCTTTTCTCGGACTGGGACCTGTTCATATACGTTCTTGGCAGATGATCCAGAAGTGGTTTGCCATTGCCTTCTTCTGTGTGTGAATGAAGTAATTGTTGGGATGCCACGGAGGAAAACTCCGGGTTGCCTAGACCACGGCCTTGCCCAACACAAGATATAAATTCGGGCACCGCCGGGAATCGAACCCGAGACCCCAGGATTACAAGACCAGCGTTCTAACCGCTAGACCACCACTGAATAAGAAATAGAGAAACTGGGAGAGGTTAGAAAACACGATAGTAATCAGTAAGACGCCTTGCATAAGAGAGCAGCATCTCAAAACTGTCAACAGTTAAAGCAACAAAATTGCTTAAACTGTGTCCATGCTAGGTAACAGTATTTCATGCTTTACAGCCACATGACTCAGTTAGCAGGATTAATTTCTACAGCTGGATTTGGAATCAGCTCATGTATGAAATTGACCCTTGTTTGACTCTGCTTGTATAGGGACAGTATTATAACACAGGTAAGTTTATTTGATTGTTTTAAAAGCGTAAAGCAAAATGTAGTTCTGAATTTATACGAAATTATACGGGCTTTTCGCTTAGTAAAATTCATGGCATCACATGACACATCACCCAGCGTTTTTAGTGTCCGTTGAAATTTAATAAGGGATTTTGCGTTAGAAGCTCTGATGTGAAAATTCATTTGGACCCTTATCGATTCACCGTAACCACGGTTTCACGTGTATCATTCATCATGTCTCAGACATAAGTTCATCATAAAACAACATGCATACTTTGCACAAAAGTTAGATCATATACAATTAAATGGGCAGGCGACATTAAGATCTGTACATTTAATTTGAAATTTTAATTAAGGTTAATATAACATTTCATAGTACTGTAACGTGTAGTATCTCTAATGTTGATTAGCTCTGTAAAATCGTGAATTGACAAAATTCAAAATGCTTTTGTTGTGTGCGGTTCTGAACGACAGTGTCTCTTGAACATTCAAGTCTTAAGAGGCATGACGTAGCCAGATGTTTAATGACGTTCCTGGCATATGAAGTGTGATGAAAGGAAAACGAGCGTATGAGATGGAGAGGCGTGTCACTTAAAGATATTCCAGACAAATGCACGTCGAGACGCTGTGAAAACCAGCGTGAAGTTATTTCTTTATTTTTTTCTGGAATTATCGAGCTCTAATAAATGTTCTTTTCTGTTATTCATTTTGCATTGCTTCGTGAGATGGATTCTGTGCATGCATCTGCGCCCGGCCGTGTGATTTCCACGTGTTCACTCAGACGTACACATTATTTCATGTTGACACAGACAGACATTTCACGAAATCAATGAACAATTGAGCCACTGTCTCCAACTCTCTCTCTCTCTCACTCTGTACAGTAACAGATTCTCTGTTCTTCTGTGAGAAAAAGATTGTCATTATCGCAGTTAAACAATTACCAGTAATTGAACAAACTGTGTAATTGGCTGTACTGACTAACTAACTAACTAACTAACACACTAGTGTCAGGACCTGGCAGTTCATCATCGCAAAAGGAGGCCCATTCTATTTCGGCCAGTGTTAATTGCCTTCACCTTTGTTGGGGGGGGGGTCGTTAATGAAGTTCAAATTAGCTGAGGGTGGGCTCCTGTGAAATTGTGATGGCAGGTTACACCAGAAACTTACGGACTTACAGCGTCTATGGTTAGGCAGAATTTTAAACTAACTTTGAAAACCAATAAAGCGAATTGAATGAGAAAGTGTTTGTACCGATCTTAAGTCTGTGAAAAGTGCTGATTTATATACCAACAGCCATAGAACCGAGTATATTCGGCTGTGTTCAGGGGTGTTCATGGCTCTAAAGAGAATACATTTATAAGAACCGAAGTCGTAAGTATTAGTCTCCCGTGCAGATTCCCGATGTCAGGGACGTGGACCAGTGGATGTTCCTCACTCTGGTGTCCGAGTGCCGTTGAATCAAAGATGATCGCGTGCAATGCTCTCGATGTTCTCGCCCGGCACCGCAGTTGGCTCTGTTACGAAATAGTTCCTTCCCTGCGTCACGAATCGCGCATCTGCAACATTACTAGCCCCGGAAAACTGACAGTTGCTGTCGTGTTCCTAGTCGTTGGTTCGTTAACCCTCCTGTCTCTCAGTAGAGCCGATGAAATTTGCCATTTTGCACTGAACTTCAATGTTTCTGAATTAGCTTTAATTACTAAACTCTGCGTGTTAACTTATTAATTTAACTTAAGATTGGTTTTAAATAATTCATTAATGTCTCAGGTTGCATAACATCGGGCAGCATGGTTATCAACAAACAATGAATTGGAGAAGATGTGGAGAGAAGAGGTCGTGGCCTACTTTAATGTACCTTCATTATATTTGCGTGGGAATACTGAAGAAAACAGCGAAAGACTTCAGTCAAGATAACCGGTCTCCGCGCCAGTATTTAAAAGTGAGCAGGAATACTAACCACTCGGCCGCGACATTTGATTTCAGCTGTTTTAAAGGGATATAAATTTCAGAAACTTAACGTGAGGAAAGTTTTGAAGCAGAATTAAATTTTAAAAATTCAGCTGAACAAAGTTACAGCGATAATCCAAGACCACGTGTTAGGTGTGTTTCAGGCGTGATTGCGAAATGAAGCCGTTTCAATGACGTACCAGCCGTGGATTTGCTCAGGGGTCATGTCGAGTGTACTCTATTCTTAGGACGATGAAAGTACAGTAGTTGGGCTGGACCCACACAGGATCTACATCAATCATCCTACAAGTGCGCATAATGCTCTAATGAATCGGACAGTCAGAGTTACTGCTGACAATGACTGATGGCGAATTCCTACAATCTGCTCCCGTTCTTCGCACAAAGTGTACCATGTCCAGCCGTCTGTACGCTCCGGACCTGCTAAATGGATATATATGATTTGTGCTAGCGAATTTAATCCAAACGCAGTCCAGAGGAGGATTTTCTCAAAACTTGTTCAGGGTAACAAAATTGTACGCGATTGAAATGTAGACCCGATTAAAACGAAGAAAATTTTAAATATAGCGAACATCTAACTTAATTCTGTTTAACACAGTACTTCTTTAGAAGCTGGTAGTCGCTCAGCTAGTCCATAAGTATATACCCCTGAAGGCAGACGCAGTTTATCCGTCCGAAACGTTGATCCAATTAAAAATGAAAAGAGTGGTCTTTCTCGATCCCCTTGTACTCATTTTTGACGTCACGTATAATCTAATGACAAACATGGGGATTCCGAAGGAAGTGGCCGTAGCCTATTTTACGACTTCTTCGTATAAAGGGACTTTACAGACAAACAAAATTCTCGGTCGAATCGCTAGATTCGAGCCGGATACCTTTCGCATACGAGGCTGCAGCGATGTTGGCATTAAATTATTGATCAGACAACGGTACTCGTCAGAAGCACATAAGAATGCAGTCTGGCTGTGTAAAACCACGTAATTTGTATCTATCGGTGATTGCGTGTCAGAGGACGGGCCGTGTGGTGTGGTTCGGTTAGTCTGAATGAAACCTTTTGTGATTCGATGTGCGACGATTGTTGTTTTAACCTAATTTGAGAAGCACGAGGATTTCACCAAAGGGGCTCGAATACCCCTCACAGAATGTGATGAGCGACTGTTAGGGTAATAATTGTACCGGAGTCAGTGTCTTGGTGTTTCTAGACGCAGGGGCTGTATGAAATACACACTTGTTTTCCCTGTTAAACCTCATTACCAGAAATATTTCAGTAAACAGTTCTGGAGGAATCTGACATCCGTAGTGTTTTACAATTAGCATTGCAGGATTTCTGAAGTTTTCACATCAACTGGTATTCTTAAAAGAGCAAAACTTTCCGGAGACTGGATTACCTGAGGACAGGACCAGATGCAGTTTCCGGTAAGTTACGTTCTTTTAAGAATACCATAAGATCCAGTAATTGTGACTGTGACAGGAATTTGGTGCGTGCCACCCCAGAAATTTCATTGGAATTTGTGCATTAACTGCCGATTCTTGATCGCTTTCAATCGATTTTGTGTTATCTCACACAGAAACACGAAGCGGCCACTGATCCTTCTCGGCATCTTGGACAGATTTCGCCTCGCGGAATGTCCTTGCTCAGTTAAGATCGCTGTTGTCTATCGCGTGAGAGATTGATTATCTGTGGAATAGCTGCATTTCATTTGGGGAAACTATTTCATAAAGCTTGGGGCCCAAAGTCTGAGCTTTATACCCGCAGAAAAAGAAAGGCAAGGACTTATGTCATTTGTTCGAATACCGGCAGTTCATCGGGAGACTTCGCGGTGTAGCGTGCCTCTGTGAATACGTCTAAAGCAAAATGTTTCATATACACAACACGAACTACTCTAACATTCATTGTCTTTTGCATTTGGCCACAAAATGTGCTTTGTGATTCTCAGAATAATAAACAGAGATTATTACTTCCCGAAAACATCATTGACCGATTGATCGTTGGCATGGAGACGGGTTGTGTTTTCTTTGAGGCAAACAAAATTTTGACAAACTCGGCTCTAAAGGGGTGAGGGTTTGCCCAAGTAAGAAACCGCGTCCACTCTGGAAAGGTTGAAGTGAGCCTACCTTGCAATCTGCACACTGGAAGTTGACGGAGTAGGGCTGGCTGCAGTCGTATCGCTTCAAGACCTCAGAAAATTTGCATGTGATGCTCTTAGCCAGGGCTTCCAGCTCCAGCAGTGCGTCCATATACGTCTCGCAAGTCTGCCTGTCGTTCCCGAAGATAACCTTGTCGCGCGCCTCGGCGCCCAGAGACGCCGCCACCGTGTGCTCGCAGCAGTGTTCGAACCGGAGCCCTTTAAGGGCGCTCTGTCTTTCACTTGGCGTCAGGCTACTCCCACACACGGATTTTTTGTGCGATTCATTCAAATAATCAAGGCACTGATTAGTATTTTGATGAGGAGTAGTTGTTGATGTTGAGTGTATGGAGCCGACGTCCTCACAATCACACGGACACACTGGGGGCGGGCCTGGCCCTTCCGAGATGTCTCCGTTGACCCTACAGTTCTGGTGCACGTTATTATTAACATTATTACTATTACCATTTTCATTATTATTATTATTATTATTATTATTACTGTCGCGGTTATTATCTGTGGTGGGTGCTGGGGCGGGCACCATGGTTGTTGAAGTAACCAAGCAGACGCCCTGCAGATCTGGCGCACTCGACGGGTCCACGAGGTCGCACGCCGACAGCCAGGGGTTCAGCATCTGGAGCGGCGAGGAGGAATTCCGGTACCAATCCGACGAACCAGACGTAATCATGGGGAGTATCAAGACGAACAGCAGTAGTGTGATGCAACTGTGTTGTGGTGATGGTGCAGGAGTTTTGCTTGTGCTGACAGGAGTTGCGTTGCTGCTAGGCACTGCCGGGCAGGCCACGGGCATTGTCCGATGACTGCAGCTGCTGTAGCAGGTTGCACCGCGGTGTGTGGTAAAAGCACGATGATAATGATGAGTATTAATATTATTATTATGATAATAAGAGAGTCAACAGGAAGAGGAGCTAAGAGTTGGCGTCGTCTCCGCCGTGTGAAGAGCATCGCGTCTGCAGGAAGACTGCAGTTCTGCTGCTTCTGTGGCTACTTCCTCTGGCTCGCAAGTTCCTCCCCAGTCTCCACTGACCGACGTCCGCGCGCCCAGTGACGTCCGATGACCCACCAGCTCCTCTTGTAGGCGATGGCGACCCGCTCAGGAGGTGGAGGACAGCGTCGGTGGATCCATCGGAACACCGACAGTACACCCGCGATGAATACGATGACGACGACGACGACGACGACGATGATGATGATGATAAGAATGACGACAACGACGCGGCTACTTTATGTTTCCGCTGTCCGTCGGC
>NW_019062127.1:41995-58697 GCF_000696155.1 Zootermopsis nevadensis
TTAGTGTTCTGTCTGATGACAGGTCCATATGAACAGGATCCTTCGATTCTTTTCTCGGACTGGGACCTGTTCATATCCGTTCTTGGCAGATGATCCAGAAGTGGTTTGCCCTTGCCTTCTTCTGTGTGTGAATGGAGTAATTGTTGGGATGCCACGGAGGAAAACTCCGTGTTGCCTAGACCACGGCCTTGCCCAACACAAGTTATAAATTCGGGCACCGCCGGCAATCGAACCCGAGACCCCAGGATTACAAGGCCAGCGTTCTAACCGCTAGACCATAAATACCTGGTAACATCGTAACTTTGTAGACGTTTTGGCGTCAGTCATGTAATTCACAAAAATTTCGCTAATATCCTGAATGGAAAGCATGTGTCGTCGTCGACAGTCCACTCACCGAGAACGTCCTGTCGTTGAATCGGTAGTACTGGCCGCGTTTGAAGAAATACGTGTATCCGTTGGTGTACTGGAGGGCAGCGTCCAGGTTGTCGGGGATTCCCTCCCAGTTGGACAGAGGCTTCGGGTAAGTGCTCTTGACGGGCGGTTTCTGTGACGGGTCAAAGCGCCAGAACTTGCTTCCTGAAACGAGACGCGCGCCACAGCGAGATCAGAGCGAAGTTTGTAACAGGAAATTAGCGCGGGGATATTTGTGCAAGAAGACGATTGTCACGAGTCGGAGACCTTCATCAGGAAGACTTTAAATTTCTATAGTTGTCAGTTATTCTTAACGTCAGATGATACTAGGGATTTTTTTTGTTAGAAGAACTGGGTACACACACTGTCTCCAACTAAATAACCTTTTTAAGTTGATATAGCGTTGTTAGGTTCGTCCACTCTGGGCATTCACGTAGCTTCAAATAGAGGAATTATCAAAGGAGTAGAGTAATAAAAATTCCATTTCGGGGTCTGTACGTGATTTTCTGATTTCCTCTCAGCTGTGTCAGAGCTTAGACATCATCGCCCAATTTTCCGTCGTACGCAATCCTCGGTGGACAGCGGGTACTTATTTCAGCTGCTCAGAAAATAATTTCCTCCTGTCACGAGATTACAAACAGCGATCTTCCAGGCGAGCGGGAGTAGCAAAACGGACAATTTATGGCAACTGTAGCCATGAAATCTTCTGTCTGAGGCCGAGTTCAGAACTTCACTCACCCTTAAAGAAATATATCTTCCCATTTCCGCTCCACACGACAGCAGCGTCTACGTTGTCAGGAATTCCTGTGAAGCCGTCCGAGATCTGCTTGGGGTAATCGCCGTCCACCTTCTTACCAACATACCGCCAGTACTGGGAACCTTTGAAGAAGTACGTCTTTCCGTTCCGATAGGTAAATGCGGCATCGATATGTCCTGGGAGGCCTTGCCAGCTCCTGGAGATGGTCTTCGGGTATCCGGCTGCAATACCGTCATCCGTCAGCTTCCAGTAGTGGTCACCTGCCAACAGCCACATTTGGTTACCATCTCTCACTACACCATTCATTTATAAGACTAATTTTAATATTATCCTCCCATCTATGCCTAGGTCTTCGGCGTTAACTTCCCCCGAGTGTTTTCGACCAAAAATTTGTGCGCGTTTCTCATCTTTTCCTTGTACGTTTGCAAAAAAAATGTTTTAAATTTCGTGGTTTTTAAAAATTCCTTCGCCAGGTACGTTTAAACTCGTGGATTTCCCCGCCACTGCCGACCTTCTGAAAGGCTGAGCTGGAAGTATTGCCTACCCTTGAAGGCGTACGTTACTCCTTCCGCAGATCTGAACACTGTGTCTACGGATGCATCATTACAAAGCTCAGCGTCTTCGCCGGACGGGACAGAAGATTCTGTTGTAGTCGTCTTGACACCAGTCGACATAGGAGTCTTGCTCGCTTTCTTGCCGTACAGGGCCTGGATGCCTTGGATGTCGTCCACATCCAGCTGGAAGTGCGGTTCATAGCCCCGATAAAAGGGGGCCATCAGCGCCGTCTTCACATCCGAGTGTGAGAGCCCAAGTGAGTGGCCGAACTCGTGGGCAGCAACTTGGAACAGGTTCGTGCCTGAAGAAAAACACGTGAAAATTCAATTGAAGTTGAAGAAACGTCGGACTTCATCGAGGTTCGAGCCTGAACGCTGTGTGACAAGTGAACGGAAATTAAAGAAATTGTATTTGGTCTGTGAAAATTATTTTATGAGACGTGAAAGCTGTCCGGACGTCAAGAACTCGATCGGAAATTCCTGTGCACGGATTACAGAAATTTGTTGATGATATTTTAACTGCTACATTATTTTTTCTCTCGCTGCAAAGCACAGGGAAATGGAAAGATTTTATTTGTCGATATTTCGCACGCACTGCGTAGGAAGACGGGAGAGGCGTTACGCATCGCACGTACCTCTGTAGCTGCCGATGGACCAGTTCTCTGCGTCGTCGAAATGCGCGTCTCCTCCGTACACGGGGAAGTAAGCGTGTGCCAAGGTTCCGCCGGGTCCATCGAAAGGATCGCCATCTCCGTGCTCTCCCTTCTCAAATCGAATTTCGATGTGAACCTGGCCCTTCGTCTTCCTGACGAACGTGAGATCCGTTTGATCCGCCCAAACTTGGAAAGCCTTGGCGAGCTCAACGTCCACTTTTCCGTGGTCCAGATTCTTCGGATACTTGGCGATCTTGTAAGACAGCTCCTTCACTCGCCACCGACTGCCTGTGTTGACAAAATCCACAGTCGTGCATGACATTTGAGTTTCTCACGGCGCCGAGGTGTCGGAGTCGGTCATCCGGGTTGTGACGCCGCGTGGACTTGTAGGTGGACACCATACTGCCGCCATCTTCAGCACAAAAGTTGGAGGCGGTACGTTCCTTGTTCTTCCCAAACTTCGGTCTGCACCTACAAATCCACACGGCGCGACAACCCGGATGACAGCCATCTTCTATTCCTGTTTGTAAGCCTCTAAGGCGTTCAACGGGGAACAAGAATGACGTCGGTACGCCCTGGAACACTACAACCGAATCTGGTAAAGTAGTTGACAAGACACAATACAAAGGCGGAGAAATTTTAATTCTTGAAATCGGATCAGGCCAGGATTAGTCCATGTTGATTTATTTTTACGAGTGGTTCTGCATCTCGAGCCATGACGAGCGCAGAGGAAGGACGCAGTCGTCAGATATCAAGGAACAATCCTGGACGTACTGAGACCTCAGTTGGTACGCCAGCTGGTATTCGAACCTGCCACGGTAGGAGAGATATCTGCTGGCCGATACATCTTGGCGGAAAGTAACGCGGAGGAATTGGCTGCGTCTCTGTACACTTTGCTAACTTTATTTTGGAGATAAACAGACGATGCAGTATCGCTCGGAAATGTTAATTGAATCTGTGTTTTTTTTAATAAACGGATATGCGCGGACCGTGACGTCGTGCCATGGTAATGACCCTCCCTCCGTGATACGAAGGTCACATCGTTTGTGCCACTGTGGAACGCAGATGTAACTATAAAGTGAAATGCATCTCAATGTGATCGGTATACCGAAAACTGGTTTCAAGTGACGGCTAACAGAGTTTAATTAACTGTAAGAGTTGTTTAACAGCATTTTATATTGGCGACCACGAAGGAAACTTTAGCAAAAGACGCCGATACGGGCGTTCTTTAATGTGGATATTATAAATTTAATAGATTCCTCCACCAGAAGGAAATCTTCAGTTTCACTGGAATGGTCGCTGTTCATCTTTTGTCTTAAACACAAGCGAGATACTCGAAAGAAATGTTCATTTACTGACGTCAAAATTAACGATAACACGAAATTACAATGGCCTTCATTTTTTACGTCAGGATTTTATTACACCCGCGTAGAAGCAGCTGCATTGTTTTCTGCCTTAATATCAGTGCGGAACCATCATTAGTGGAGTCACAGCTGTGGAACCTCAGTTTTTCCTTGACGTTCAAGGTCTCCTCGACCATTGCCGAGTCTTTGCATACGTATAATGTTCTTCCGGGATATTCAGAAATTTCGTGTTTGCGGTAACTGTTCTGAATCCGGAAACTGATGAAAAGAATTTTAAAGAGTTCAGTGTTATATAAACACAATGACCTTGCCGGCTAAACCGTCATGTGATAGATGAGATACGAGGTCACACAGGCATTTTCAAAAGCGAGGAATCCAGCGTGATTCAAAACACAATGCAGAGACCTTACAACAGAACGCCGGTATTTCAAGTTTAGGCTGTTATTCAATGAAGAGATAAATAATGAAACTAAATGTCATTTAAAATAGGCCCAGTAGTGAAATTTCGAATTATCTCGAGTGTGTTGGTTCCACACGAAATTATTTTTTAGGTCGGTGTGACACCGTCAGTTTCCCAACGCATGTACCGTAGTAACTGCGAGTTCCGATGGTTTTTCTTCCAAATTTTGATCGGACCCTTTGTCCTCTGCACCAGAGCCTCTCTCAGAAGAATAATATTTAATGTAATGTGATGATAGGCAGTCTCCGGGTCGGGATCTGAAGCCCGTGCCTTGTATCGCGGACCGTGAGTGATAGTTTCCTTGCACCGGGTACTCAGTTACACCTCGGCTGTTTTATCCAGAGGCCAGCCAAGGTTTCCGAGGTCATCGCCGCTCACGTCATTGCCAACAAATGCGTCCCATCATCACATCATCACCGCGGTGAGAAAGGATTCTCGTTTTCTGTGCTTCAGAACGTGATTGACGGACGAGTCGCGCATGTAAACAAACAGTGGCTGATCTGCAGGAGGAACTCCGGTCCATTGCCAGTCACAGCAGGAAAGAAGGTCGGGTCCAACCGGAAGTTATCGGCTGATTGTTACCGGCCGCATGTAAGCCGTTCAGAAGGCCAAGCTGGATAGGTTGTCACGTGACATACCTCACACCGCACGGCGGCCATCATGGGTGTTCGTCGTATTATTGTTTTAAATAAATCCAGACGAAGGACTCTGGCACTAAACGTCGTCTTTTTAGATTTGTATTTGTTGCAAGTGAAATCGCATTTTTCATAAAGATATTTCAGTGAGCTCTTGCGAAACGAATCTCGCACAGAAAATTACTTCAGTTAAAAATTACAAGGTTTTAACATACATCGTATTCCACGCACCATATTGTGCGCGATGAATCGTTTATGAGACATTACATTCGATAAAGATCGATTTCAGGTTCATATAATACCAGAACAAAATTAAATTCGTGTTTCGTGAGCACATTTAATCGAAATCCGTGTTTGTCTTTAGCATAAGATGACAGGAGGACGGATTCACAGCTGCAACCTCTCCATTACGCGTTCAATTTGCTTACCGAGTTCAAATAACTGATAATTAGTGTACATTACGCGACATAAAACATCCGAAACAAAGGCTGGAACGTTCTTTTTTTTAGACTGTCTTCAAACCACACAGTGGGACAGCATAGGGGGCGTGGAGGAAAGCTGTTGACACTGGACTGAACCAAGCGGTCAGTTTCACATTTCGGTCAACTACCACCCTGTAAAATGAATCTATCGTTGTGAATTTAAGTGGTTTAATCTGAGGTTTGCGTTGGACAAATTGGTATTGGAGCAATTGTTCCAGGATCAGTACAGAGTTGCAGAAACACGAAGCACCTGTCACATTGGACGTTGAGTTAGTTATTCCTTCTTTTACCTTGCAAAGCGTATCTCTTGCTGCGGGAGTCGCTGGCGTAGCCCACCTTGTCTCGCACCCCGCACCGGGGCAAGCTCATTGTCTCCGCTGTCTCGCGATCCAGTTCGCCTGCAATAAAATCAGCACACCCTGTAGATTATTTTATGATTATATCAGATAACGTCTTTTAACTTAATCAGAGGGCTTGGCCTTGTTCCTCCGCCATTATTACAGTCCCCCAATGGAACGTGGTCTGTCCAGAAAATTTCGATTCTCTTCCGTCAGCAATTTGGAGAGCAGGTCCTCCAAAATTGCTCATGTAGACACAATGCAAACCTCACGTATGAATAATATTGGCAACTGGCAACACTGGTAGTGTTTTGTGTTGGCACTCCCATCACGTCCAAAATGACGAGCCACTCCCGCGACTGTTTTACGCATTTCGCCTTGCCGGTGGACAGGCAGGCAGCCTGTGACACAGTGCGGTCAACAACTCCGTTCTCAAGGCGCGGCAAATGTCTTATTCGCCTCGTTTTGACTAAGCGACGTCACAACCCCGACCCCCCACGAAATGTTTCATTTCTGTTTTGAATTCTGATGCAAAATTATTCTGTACTTCATTCGTGCTTGCGTGAAAAGTTTAAATTTAAATACGGGTGAGTAGAATTTAATTTTGGAACGGATCACATTGTGAACTTTGTTCATGGGTTCGCAAATGTACGGGAGAAATTTCGACAAACAAACAAACAAACAAACTCTTGTCTGCTCGCTCTGCTGTTTCCTGTGGACGAAGGTACAGTCTGTGGACGTTACCTGTGATGTTGAGCCCGGCGAATGCCTGGAACTCGATGATGGCCTTCTTCATGGTGTCGGCTGCAATGATTGTACCGGAACTTGGGTTCCGGACCTTGGGATTCAGGTAGCCAAATTGTGACAAATAGATCTGCAACAGGGAAAAGTTACGTGGCGTTAATCCATGTCTTGAATACGTAAGTTTACGTTTGGAGACGGCCGTCTTCAAGGGTCGTTGCGCCGTGTAGTCTGGTACACGTTTGCCGACGTTCCAGAGGTACTTTCTGCCTCCATCATCGGGGAGATGAGTGATCACTCATCGCCCTCATGATGGAGGAAGCAAGTATCTCCGAAACGTCCGTAAACTTCTACCAGACTACACGGCGCAACAATCCAGACTCATCTCCGTGAAAACCTCAAATACTCCATGGTGATCATTTGCTGTTAAGTGGTTTTCACTTGGTGGAATAGCTAATAGTTATTAATTGTGTTGAGGGATTTTGAACCTTGAAGGATAATATTCATGATTGTGTGTTCACTGCAACAGATGTCACCCGATTTCTTGACGGGAAATTTATTAGCATACCATATACATTTCAACGCACAGACTTAATCATGCAACCAAGAATAGTAAAGTTAGTTGTAGGATTTGCAAGTTCAGCGCAACTCATTAAATCTCTCTCTCTCCACTGACCTTCTGTTTCGCTCGTCATTAGAAATACTTGCAACTACCCGGGGCTAAGAGCCCCGAACTGTGAATATTACTCCAAAGTGCACTAAAATGGACGTGTTTCATCAAGGAATTAAGTGTCAGCTCCGGGTTTAAGAATGAAATGCGCAGATCGTTACAGCGTCTGGTCGCTTTGTGTAATTATGTCGCCGTTATCACATAAGAACGAAAATTATCTCACGCCTTGTTTTATGATGTAACGGCGTGACGGGGGTTTTGCCGTGAGATTAGTTAATCTGCTCTTGAAAAATGTTATGAGGAAACGCTGAATTGAAGATAATTGTCATCCGAGATTTTGCGCCGTATATTCTGGTCGCCCTGATGATGGAGGCATTAAGCGCCTCTTAAACGTCGGCGAGGTCAGTTTCTACCAGACTTCATGTCGCATCATCCCAGAAGACAGTCGTAGTCATGATCGTCGCCGTCAGAACCTGAAATTCCACAAGTTATTCCAGGATCTGGTCCTGGGTTAGAAACCGAAATCTGTTTTGTCGGAGGCTGCGGTTTCTCCCCCCTCGCCCTTGTAAGATGTAACTGAATATCTTCATCTTTCACGAAGAATCACCTCCTGATTGTTCCGACCATTTATTTGATATCAATCGATCTATTGTATGTTCATTCAGCGATGCTCTACCAACTGCTTAGTTGTGTAGTGTCGATAATAATTACCACGAAGGAAGGCTTAAATCGTGGGTCCTGAATAATCGAATTTTATTCAGAAAAGTTGAATAAACTACGAACGAGTCACCATTCAGATGAAACTACCTGAATCACCTCTGCTGTTGTCACGCAGTCGCTAAATTAGCCAAGAGGGAGTACTCGAGTACCCGGACCATAAGTAACTGGCCAGATACGAACCGGGTGCTCTCACTTTGTATCGGCTGGGACGGTGAGGAGTTGTGATTGACGTAAGTGTTCTGAGTGGGGGGTGGGGGGGGTGATACAATTGTAATCTTGCACAATAATTCCCTCCTGGGTGGTTCTTCACTTTGTCTACACGAAAGCAAATAATAAAACGCCTACAACCGTGTAAGTCACGTGTCTCCTTCAGATAAGTTTTGAAAGAATTACATCCAGAGCGCTTCCTGTGTACCTGCGTACTCAGGCCTTCACGTGACCCTCGGGATGAGGAGGCCGTCCTCAGATCCCCTTAACACCCGCCGAAGTGTTTCGGGCATCCCCGACCACTGCCCAAAGCAAATATCCTGCTTTCTTTCTCAATAGATTCTCTCTGTTGCTGGCCTCTTCAGCATCAGACCCCAAGCGAATGCGAGGAAGAACTCAAGCCTCGGTGGAAAAGATGCTCGCTGCTCGCGTGATGCCAGGGGCAGGAGATGGAACTGAGGCGTAGGACGAGCAATTTGAACGGAATGCGCCTCGAAATGGAGAGTGGGACGTTCAACGAGACCGACACACAAATTCTTGCTCGAACCCGTTTTCCGCGTGATTGAGCAGCGTGAAACTATGTCAGCAGGGTCGAATGAAGTAACGTTGGACTTGCACTTTCTCGGTGTGATGCAAGGGGCTAATAGCCTGGACTCTTAAGACTTTTTCTCATTAAAATACAAATCCTTCTGCGTTTTGACAGTGAGCGGATTAATTAAGAGGTGCCACCAGCCACGGAACTTGGTTAAACTCTGCCGAAGTTTCGAGACCCATCTCTGTTCTCAATTTCAACGCTAGTTGCTGGCCCGAGAACATTTTATTCAAGAGGTCACGTGTCTGACTCGCATTCAGGGGACAGTAGGATTGAATTTAGGTCTGGATCTAATGTCCGAGTTTCTTTCTCATTTTCGTTTTAAAACCGTGGCCTCTGAGTCCTTAATTTCAGAATAATTTATAATAAACGAATAAACGTGTGTATATTTAACTGTTAAAAAACAATTGATAAAGAAAACACAACACTTCTCCATGACAGGGATGGATTGGTTGTTGGTGTTCAGAGAAGTGGTCTGTGGACAGATTGCAGAGTTACTGATGGTTAAAGCAGGTGGTAAGTGCAGTTACCACTGTCGTATAAACGGTTGAGTCACTTGGGCAGAGAGCTGTAAACATCGTTCGACAGCACCGCCACATGTGCGAGAGGAATTCGTCGTCTTATTAACATTCCGAGAACCACTCGCCATTGTTCGCAACGCGGGGTCCATGAACCGGAAATTAGGCTGGAAAGCAATTATGAGAAATTGCCGTCAGTTGACCTTGCCGTACTGACTCTGCCGCTCCTCCAGGTACACACTTCGAATCTCGAGCGGGCCATTTGTGGCAGCGACCTCAAGACATCGGCACAGTCGATTTGCGCCGTCTCGGGATGAAGCCCTGGCGATGATCGCACGTGAAGGTCTGAAGCGTGGACTCCCCCGTAGTTTTGAGCCCACTTAACGAGTCGGGTTGTCGATCCTTTCGTGTTCTGTGCCAGTTCGAACCCCAGCACGGGCTTATCTTATTGGTCTGCTGTATGCAGCACGTACAGTCTTGAGCTGTTACAGCCTCGTAACGGAATCCGTCACGTCTCGTCCGTGACCTCTACGAAACTTGCGTCAGGAAGGCACGTACTCCGGGGAACAACTATCCCAGTGCACCGCCCTACTTCAAAGGATGCTAACAAACTAACAAACACACCAGAGACCTATTGATGACGTATACACAAGATCCTCAGCGGGTGAACTATGAACTGCACCAAAGGCATACGTCATCATTGTCAGGCTAGAAACGTGGTCCAGTGGCGAGAGGTGCTATCAGCTCGATGGAGTTGGTACATATTTACGTACATACGCGGGGCTGTGTTTAAATTGTATCTGTTATATCTGAAACACACCTGAAGTGACTACATCTCGTTTCCGTCGTATTATATTTAGCTATCTGTGGCATGTTTAATCCTTCAAATGGCAGGAACTGTGGATTTGTACTTGTGTGTTTCTTACGATTTCCGCATTAAACAGCGATTATTTCCTTAAACGGCGTTAACCAGTTGATCTTTGTAATGGTGAGTCGTTGTGTTTTCTTCGCGGTACGGACTGGATTCTTAAATATTATTCAGACGAGCTTCGGCTTCGAAGGGTTAATTAATTATCAATAAAAATCTATTATTTCCTTAAACGGCGTTAACCAGTTGATCTTTGTAATGGTGAGTCGTTGTGTTTTCTTCGCGGTACGGACTGGATTCTTAAATATTATTCAGACGAGCTTCGGCTTCGAAGGGTTAATTAATTATCAATAAAAATCTATTATTTCCTTAAACGGCGTTAACCAGTTGAACTTTGTAATGGTGGAGAGTAGTGTTTTCTTCGCGGTACGGGCTGAATTCTTTAATACGAGTATTAATCAGACGAGCTTCGGTAACTCAGAGTTTAAGGATGTGGAAGGAAGCTGTTGTGACCTAATTTGAGGCAGATACCGGAGTATGGTTGAAGGAACCGGAAGCCAATCTGCGGATTGAGTTTCTGGGACCTCCCGGATACTTTGGAGTATCAACCGCTCGAATCTGGCATCCGGTTCTCTGCTGTCCGCTCGTGCACAGCGTCGGGGGGAGTTTCGGTAGTTCTCGTTATCAGAAAGCTCTCTTTAAAATGCGATAACTTGTTTTGAAATGCGTTTCTGCGCTGAGTCACCGCACGCGTTCCACCACGCAGTGACTACGCCGTTCGAAATCGCAAGAATAAATTGCCCGATTCTCTGAACGATGATCTAAGAAAAATTATATCAGATCACTCAGGCTACCTCATCCAAGTACGTTCGTTTTCTTTGCAGCTAAGCACCACCTGATCGCAAGACCGGGGGTACCTCTTTCAAGTCTCGTCCGGTTCATGCGCTGAATCCTTTCCTGCCTTGGGATGCCGTGACAAGCATCCTCCGGTGTCCGGGCATCAAACCCCGAGGGCGTGTAGCGGAGTCCTTCCTGGGAAGCTGATAGTCCCCGCCTTCTGTACAATTCTGAGGGTCATTACTGCGTTCAAAAGAGTCCACAACTTGGTCCGATGCTGAGCCAGTTGAATCCAGTTATCACATCACACAAGATGACAGCCTGTTGAGGAGGGTAAGATAATCACATGGCACGTGGCCTCAGGCACAGGGCCAGTGACCTGCAAGATGTCTTTGTTTGCTTTTGTTTCAATGCTCTGCCGTATTCTTATCGCCTTGGAATTTGTTCTACGGGCGCTGTTATGACGTACTGAACCTTCAGATTTCCTTCCGCACATCCAGTCGTTCGGCAAGGTGAAAAGGTTGTTATGAATTTTTGTCTTCATTCGTTTCTAATTCCTACGTCAGCTTGTCTTATTCTCAGAGGCATCACGGAAATGACTAGAAATTATCCTTTCAGTTCAACGACAGTAAATATATTTATCCGTGAACGTGTTTGAAGGGTAATGTGCGTTGAGTAATTATGAACGTCAGTTTAACTATATTACGTCCATTGCCTTCATAGACGTGAGTCAGACGTAAAGAATATACGTAATACGATATTATTAATACTTGAACGGGCAAGTCTTTTCTGAACAAAATAATTCGGTTTCTGCCCTCCAAGAAACACTTGACGGGTTTAAGGTAGTTCACAGTCGGTTACTGCTGTCTGTGTGTGTCCTGAACACACAATGAAAGCCTTAAAGGCACTACACGGCCGACATGCAGAGTTACTGAACGTTACATGAGGCTTCCGCTCAGGCTCTAATAGAACAATTAAGAATGTATGTCGCCTGGTGCTTAATTAAGCACAAGACAACTTTCCCTCTCCGTGCCTGAAAACGAGGGCATTTGGAATCTGACCCCGAGCCAAGTCGTGATTCTAGTGTAACTTTTCGAACTGGTCCCAATCCCTCATTGCCTTGTGAACCTCGAACGCCGTTGCTTAGCAACAGCGTCGGATCCTGGCGCATCTCAGCACCCGCGAGTCTGTGAGTCACTGAGTGACAAATTCACTGTGACTCATTGCGAACAGGCGGCGGTCTGACCCGAGGAATCACCAAGATGAACCCTGCAAGATGAATGAATTTTGTCGCTTTGCGCTCAGATTAAAAGCCATGTGTCACGCCTGTAGCAGCTCAGAATAGCTAGACGTAGCCGGAGGATAATATTAAACTGGAACTTAGGGAAATTTCGTTCATCTTCGTGTTTTGACTGTGGCGGACTCTTGTGAACAATAAGAGGCGTGTGGAATTCCTTGACCAGCTGAGCAACTGTCAGCCTCTCTAGACGGAAAGGGCCTTCCTTTCGTCAGCAGCTTGGCGTTGTAGTACGAAGACGCTCGTTCCTTGTCTTGCAAGCGGAAAGTTCGTACTCCATCTTCATTCGGTTGAATTGCTGATCTCCCACCTATGGCTTCTGTCATGTTTCCTTTCATTATGTTTCGAGCTTTTGTGGCTCCGGTCACGAAAAGAAAACATTTCCCGAACACACAAATGGCCGTCTCTTTCAAGGACGATCTCAGTTTGATGTGGAAAAATACCAAATTTGCTCCACGAAAATACGACCAACGCGTCTCTGCTACTGAGATCACGTGTTAACAAGAAGTTAGGAAGGACGGTCGAAGATAAATATTACAGGAGCGGCGGGGGACAGCAAGTAGAAATCCTTTGTGAATGAACCGGGGTCGGACATAGAAACCGGTTCTCCTCCAGATTTAATCTCCGCGTCCCCACTTGACACGCGACATTCGTGCGGATGACCCCTCATTGAACACTCGTTCGCTCCAGTTTTACCCTGCTCTTGAATTCCTCATACTTGTAATGAGTCTTACCTAATAGTGCGGTTCACGACGAGAGTGGTGTGGAGAATCTGTGACTCAGAACCGCTGAATATGCGGAAGAGAGGGGTTTCTGAAAGCTTAGTCATTCTTAGAACACGCGACGGTCAATTAGTGGGGGCCCATGACGTTCTTACGATTAAGAAATTCAGAGCGAGGACTAAACCGGTTTAGTTCCTTTCCGTTCACTACGCAAAGTTCTGACGACCAAAGACAAATGCGTCGATGTATCGAGATTTCCTGATTGGTCTATCGATTCTCCGATTTTATATTGTCCTTTTAATAAGCAAGAATTGCAATATGTAGTTCTGGCCAGGTTCTGGTTTACTGTGACACCGCAGATGCGTTGTTAAATAACGTGAACACCAGTGAACAGTCGTTTAACAGGCGTCGTGTCAGCGTGAGTGTCCACTGCCCCCAGCTGCTTTCTTCGCCGTGTGAATGGAGACACCATGAGTGGTCGCGGTGAGTCACACGAAAACAGTCATAATAAGCGGCATTCTTTTATGAATCACCCAGTAGTAGTTGTAACACAGGCGTTTTTGTTTGCCTTGTTGCTGAGTGTGTCACGTAACTCGACTATTGAGAACGTCAGCTGATCGAGCACTTTCGCTAGAATTAATGTAATAAATGTTGTCAGTGGAACGACGGTTCCGGAGAATTTGACGTAAATACGTCTATACGGAAAGGAAGTTTATGTATTGGCTTTATTCTAAATATTTCCTTTATACATGCTTTACAATTGAGTAAAGTTTGATTAAGACATTGCTTATTTAACTTGAATTAGTTACGTTTAAGATGGGTCTGTGGTAGCTGAATGTAATGTAAAGTAATGTAATGTTTTATAGGTAACAACAATGCCGAGTAAACACGACGTTCCCTAGGTACACTTGTTACACTTTTTCGCCGAATGACCCTTCCTTATAGACGTATTTACGTCAAAAAACGAAACACTTTCGATCCAAGTAATCGTAAAGAGCGTACGATTTACTGAAACTGATTATCCGTGTCGAGCATTTCGGGTTGTAATTCAGCTCGCCGATTGATCTGAGTAAGAATTTGACAACAAGAGTGCAAAAGTGCCTGTGTGTAGAGCCTACTGTTATGGCGCTAATGCCTGTCGCGAAAAATGACGCACGGTTTCGACCCAAAAACTGTATTTCGTACTTTGACAGACAAGTGTTTGGTGTCGTACTGATCCTGTATCCCCCTTGCGTCATGGACTGGCGAAGCCATTACGAGAGTTTTCAGTGCGTGCCGAATTATTCGCGATGAAATAATTTATTAAATTTCCGTAGAATCCCATGGCCGTCCGTAACTGTCTTCCGCTTGAAATCCGATGGCTGTCCGTATCGAGGTTACAGATCCATCGTGAAGAAGGCAGCCGATTTTAAATTCTACGCCTGTTCCAAGTGACCTTCTGGTCGCCTGCACCACTCCTCGTCATATCCTTATTTGCGATCAGCGAAGAAACAGAATTCTCTCGACTCTTTGAAGGACAGTCCGTCCGATTTCTCTTCCTTGTATGTGGAAGTCTGCAGATTGAATTCGTCACAGTCCAGACCCTTGATCACATAAAAGCTTATGGACAATGGCATTCTTGATCGCAAACTCCTCGTGTCTTCAGAAAAAGCAAACCTCACCGAAGAAATGTTTCCAAGGTGAAGTTCATATTTGCTTATTACTGGAACGGTTTAGTTGACTGCAGGTCAGTTAACCGATCGCTCAGCCGAAAGAAATTTTAAACCCCACAAGCGCTGCGAGGCTTCGTAGTAACGCACTCCATTACGAAGTATGAACATCGCGTCTCTCGTAGCCGTTTGTCATAGTTCGGATTACGAATGAAGATGAGATTTCTGTTTCATGAGGAACAAGTTCTCTAATGACGTATAAAACTGCTAATATCCATGAGTCACTGCAGAGTAACGCCGTACCTGTTGGCCTTCGATACTCCAAACTCGTGCAAAAACATTATCTGTGGAATTCGTAATTATTTTATACGGTCGAAAGCTAAAGTTTAATGAAAAGTCTGCCTGAGCTTTTAGGTTTCTCCACGGGCGAAAATTTCGACCGCGGTCTTCTCGGCTGTGAGGCTTGTATAAATCGTCTTAGCTCTTGCAATTCTGATGCCACGTGGAATGCAGATCAAAGACTTTCCGGGTACTTTCCCCGAACCAGATTCTTCCGAATTTTGTCGTGATTGCATATTTACGTTCCTCAGGGCATTCATTTCATTGCGAACTCCATTGTTTCCCTATCACACGCTGTTCATCGCTGAGAAATCAGCACACCGTTCGACGCCAATCGGCTGTCAGCGCGACTTGATCGTGTTCTGGATGAATCCGTTTCAGACCTCGGCCGGAAAACGGATTGTTTTGACAAAGGGTGTTCATGGTTCTCCTCAGTCCATCCACACGAGTTCCCTTGTCGTGCCTTCAAAGAGATCACAGGGCCCTCCTCCAAGTTCACCTTCATTCTAACATCTGATGCTGGAATGAACTCATTATCGCAGGCTCGTGCTGAGAATCCGGCGCCTCCAACATGTGCCATGATCGCACCGAATGGCCTGAGGTTACTTCTAGTCGTCATCGGCTGATGAACAAAGCAAGATCATCTTGCAGATTCCGAGAAGGAAGATGGTGACGTGATGTCGCATGATACACTCACCAATCAGTGCTCCGAAGTGGGAATAATATCATCATCATCATCATAAATCGCGTGGTGTTAACTGTTTTAAGCACGAAGCACATCCAAATAGTATTCAGGAATTTAGCCAATAATTCAAAGAAAGGAACTCGTCTCAATGACGATGAATTGCTTAATGCTACTTATTGTGAGAATCATACGAAACTCACAAGTTCACCGTGTGTTCAAAATTTGCAGAGTTACAGGATGTTAAAGCAGTTGGTTCGTGTTCTTTTGAGGGGCAACTTTCGCCATCTGAAAGACCAGTCGGACTGGATTTAGAGGTTAAAGGCCTTAATTTTTATTTGGCACGTGAAATAGACGCAATGGCTGTTTAAGTTTCCGACACTCCGGTAAACCTGTTGATGGAGGCGCTCTTACGTAATGGGCTCCGGTTCGTAACTAACCATTTCGAAACAACTACTCTTGGACTCCCGAACCATGACTGTTTATAAGAAGTTTACAGCCTGTGTTCCGGGTTTGTCGGTTTGCGGTCATTGATGAAACATCTCATTGTATTTGCAGTCTGGGGGGCCTTCAAATTTTACAGGAAGTTAAAAAAAGGCATATTGCAACTTTTCTCGGACCTAACACGTTGAAATTTCTCACACGACTTTAATAATCTCGTGATTAATGCGTGTGAATTCAAAGTCTCTTTGTGTATAGTCTGATTGGTATAGAACGGCACAAACCATTAGGAGATGTTTGATATGTAGATAGATATTTGGCTCCAGGAAGTCAGTAAAACCACGAAAATCCTTGGGGTGCGTGTGTCACCCGGACTGTTGGCCCATTATTAACTGAAGCTGACTCATAATTTGATTAGCATTAATTTTCTTTACGAGCTGATAATGAAGGCTGATAAGGAAGGTACATTACGTAAGGCGACGGAAGATATGAACTTGCTCCATTGCTCGTACGATCTGAAGTCAGCTGCAGGAGCACGTATCTCTTGCGTTCGGGATTTTACCAGATAAAGAGCACAGACCTCTGACCGCATTGACGCTTACTGAATCATATGACTCAGTAATTTAACAGATTATTTGTTTGACTTATTAGTTATTAGGTCAGAAATCAGTATTTAACGCAGATAGTGACTGCGTTTTCATTAGAGAGTCACAGAATACAGAAACCTGAGCCTACTAGCAGGTGTAATGTCGCAGGCATGACGCA
>NW_019062127.1:60788-73080 GCF_000696155.1 Zootermopsis nevadensis
TGGAGGAATCTCAGGAGGAAGCGAATTATTCTAGTAATTGCTATCGAAGATCTCGTAAAAATACTTCTGTTGACACAAACGTCTAACAAACGAAACACGTGCGTGGTTTTGTGTTTTTTCGTTCTTTTTGTAGAAACTCACGAAAGTTGAAAGTGCTAGGCGCCGAGCTGTTTTGTCTGCGTGGCTTGTTGCAGCTCAAGGGCTGCTGACTGGACTGTGACAGTGGTTGGGTAAGAACCGGGTCGTGCCTTGGTTTCATCATTTCAGGGTTTTCTCGAGTTTCATCTCAAGATTTCAAGAATTGACGCTCGGGAACCATTTTGAAATATTTTGGTTTACAAATTCCTCAACTTGGACTGGCAATGAAAACAGAGCGCGAAGGTTGCCCAGCAGTCTTGTGGCGGTTTAAATATTATTTAAATTTCTTTGAGAAGAATATTTAGGCCTAAGAGAGGCGATGTTACATCGTGTAGCTTCATGATTTGTACTCTTCAATAAATAATTTTAGGATGATCATATCAAGCAGGAGGAGATTGGCGGTGCATGTAGCGCGCAAAGGAGACATGAAAAATGTGTGCAACATTTTGGTTGGAAATCCTGGGGGAAGAAACTTTTCGGAAGACGAACACCTCGATGTGATGTTGATATTAAATGGATCTTATATATATTCAAAAGTAAATAATAAATACGTGACAACGGTGCCTAATTCTGAGGTGGGTGCGTCTTTGGAGTTAACAGACGTAATCTCGGATGCGTTCAAACATCCTTTTCAGGATGTAACACATCATGGCGGCCTCGCGAGATTCATAGTTGGTTCTCAGACCCTTTGGAATCGGTCGTGTCGAAGCACGGACCGGGATGACGCCCTGATGATGGAAGCAGCAAGGAGATGACGCTATCGTAAAAAATTGAAAGTTTGAAACATGGCATTGTGAATATGTTACGAGTTATCTTTTTTCTCTTAGAGTTGGAACAGCGTGGTATTCCCATTGAAGTTGGTTTCAATTTGTAATTCGTGATTGCAAAAACTTCCTCTTTATAAATCGTAAACACGTAACACGTGTAGGTATTTTAACTTGAACCTCAGTTGAGTTCGCTGTAAACAGAGGAAGCACTCGTCATATTGACCCAGACGTGCAGAATTCTGTCGGCCTTCTGTTGTCACACGTGCAGTGTTACTGGCGAGAGAAGGAGGTACCACTGGTAGACCTGAAAAGAGATGGACCTCGCATTCGCAGGGACTCAGAAGGAGTAAGGAAAGATGAAACACGGACAGGATTCCGTCTTCTAGTGCGCATTCTGTTGCGTGCCTTCGGATTCCGTAACAACGAACTGGGTGATTATGAAGTGTGAAAGGGCGCGCAGTCGGAAGGAACAATTCCCTTGTTCTGCGATGTCATCGGAGAGGCTAGAGGCGAGGAGGGAGGACCTTGCCCGCTGCAGCCCTGACGGCGTTTCCGAACGCCTTCCCCTCGCTCGACGCCGTTCTCGGAACGAATGACGCAATGCCAAGTCGATTACCTGGCGACATTGTTGCTACCACAAGCAGTGTTGAGTCACTGGAGAGCCGCTTCCAGGACAATGCTCATCAGTGACTGCCCTGCCCTCGAGGGGGATACCGCTAAGTGCATACTTGGAACCCGCGACTATGCCATTGTGGTCACCGCTGAAACAAAGAAAATTGCTTTTCTCTGGATTTTTAAGCATCTCCAAACCCAGGATATTTCCCTATAAATATAACCTCTTATCTAACCCTTTGACAGCCCTGACTTATGTAAACAATGTTTAAAACAGCGACTGTCGGAAAACCCACAATAACACCCTCATGGATTATGTATGTATTGTAACGATGTTTAGGAAAATGTTTGCAACTTATTCTGAGAACCAAACGGAATTCATACTCTGAGACACGCGCGGTTTTAACGTAAAAAGCAGTTGCCATAAGGCGCAACAGAGGATTTGTGTGTTCCTGTGACAGGATTTTGACGGCCAGAGGGCAATAGAGCAAAGTGGAAGGCTTCCTTCGCTGCTCACAGCCCTGCTTATATGGAAATTTCCTGGCGGAAGTGATTATTCGATCCCGGTCGACCACAATATCCTTTGCTGATTACGTCGTCTTAGTGTTCTCGGACTTCGTCTGATTACGTACTAAATTAATAACAGTTTATTCTGTTATCAACAAAATAAAGCAATTCTCTCCGCCAAATCATGGCATGGATATTTGTATTACTTTATGAACAGTTTGTAAAAGAAAAGTTAAGCTTTCCCGCTACACGCCTTGTAGGCGCTTGGAGGGAGAGGAGGTATGGCTCCTACTCATTCTTGACCTCGGCACTAGATGGGGGTGAGTGGTCAGCATCACGCCCCGGCCGGCTTTACCCCCGGGAGAGGACCCCGGTACCCATTGGGTGGGCCCCAGAGCCGGTCTGGACGCAGAGGCTAGAGGAAAAATCCTCTGCCCCTGTCGGGGATCGAGCCTCAGTCGTCCAGTGTGTAAGTATCCGAAGGGTCGAGCGCCGAGACCATAGGTTCAGATCCCACCCCAACATCTGTGGTCCCTCTGACCTTACGATGGTGTCATCCGCCGTCGAAGAGTCCCTCCGCTTGTCTTAATAAGAACTTTGTGGACAGGAAGTTCCCCAGTTTGTGTGTCTCGTCCGTAATATCGCATTGTCTCCTCTCGGGATTTCGAGAGTTGTCAACAGTGATACAATTGAACTGACTCACAGTGAACGCATAGTTTAATTATCTTTCTTACGTATCAAACGACAAAATCCTGTTTCTGTAACGAAGTGTCCGACTGCAGATAACTGACGTGGATCGATGCACACGAGCGAGTTATTTTGGCGATCTCGCCGCGTCATTTAGCAGTACGTGTGAATCAACGGAGCCACGCACACTTTGGCGGTGACGCCGCGAGGAGTTCGCCGATCGCCGCGAAGCAGCATTGGGGCAGTGCACACGTGGTTCGCAATCCTCGCCTACCAGTCATGGAGGATGTTTTGCAAGCCTCATCTCAGAATCTTTACTTTTGATGGATGCATCCAGTTTTGCTGCTAGCTCATCTAACGACTTTAAGCTCATACGAAAATATTTATGAAACTTACTTTCATCTTCTCTTAAATCTGTAAACACTGTCACGAACGCCCCTTTTAACAGCCGTGAACTAACCAACGGGTGTGTCCAATACTTCCTATTGAGTTCTTTAAGGATGTATTCATAAACGAAGTAGGCAAAACTACACGTTTTCTTCAGTACACATCCATTTTGGTTGCCTTCCTCGCTGCGAGCACGCGCGGCATTTTCCCGCTCGTGTGCACCCAGCCTTACAGTTTGACGGCCAGCGTCGAGCTTGACGTCCACTCTTCAGCGTTCGACCTTGCCAGTCAAAGCCTGCGGAACGTCGTCGTAGCGAAAGTGTATAAGGCGTTCGGTTCTGTGGCAGGCGAGAGCCTCTACCACCAGACGCCCTCAATGCCCGGACGTAGTAGGTACTCGGTTTTGGCCAAGTTCTCGTCATGCCTCTAGCCTTGAAAACAAAAATATCTCAAAATATGCACCCGATTCAAGGATTAGGCGACAGTAATTGATTTTTCACGCAATTGAAACTGTTGTGTCACTAGAAATCGATACATTGACAAATCATGTGCCTGTATGCAAGAATGAGTGAAGGAATTACGAAATATTTCGAAATTATGGTACTGACATACTTAGCCGCGTGACTGAAAGCTACATTGACTTAATCTTATGAGGCACAAAGCTTATCCAATTAATATTTTTTTTTAAAAAAGTCAGCCTGTTTCTCTATGATGACGATCAGTTGATTGAACAAATATTGCACCCGCTTTGAACATCGTCAGCCAACAGAACATTTTAGGATGCATCCGCTTTAAAAGTCTAGTCCTTGTGGCATTACGAAACCCTCGAAAAAATTCTTAATGACATAGACACAGGCACATCTTTTTTACGCGAGATTTCAGGTTCTCACGGCAAGGAGTACGTTTTTTTTTCCATGCAGTCTGGTAGAGATTCACCGAAGTTTCGGAGGCTGTTACTGCCTCCATCATCAGGTCAGGTCAGTGGCGCAGCGTCCCGAGAGACAGTCGTCTCCATGTGTTCCTTGAGTTTCCTTTACGACTCGATACCAAGTAACGGCAATCAACCAACAGCGGTCAGAACTGCGTGCACGGGTTAGGTCGGGGATGGATCCCGGGCCATTGGAGACGGTCAAGACAAGCAGCGCCAGTGGAGTTGTTGTGAGTCACTGGCAGGGATGCACGCCCACATCGCCTCGTCACCTTCCTGGTGCTGACACACACACTTTGGCCTTCGTCAGGGCTATTGACTTGCGATCGGGCCTCTCGTAGACTTTAAAGCCCGGTGGTAACCATATATACCACCTCCTTTAGCAATCAGAATCTGCGTGTTTCTTATGATTCTCACTGCAAACCGCGTTTATTTATTTAAACGGCGTTAACCACTTGATCTTTGTAATGGTGAAGCGTGGTGTTTTCTTCGCGGTACGGACTGAATTCTTTCTAATATACAATTCAAAATTCCTTCGTTTTTGCCAATTATCGCCCCAACGTCTTCAATCTTACCTCACTTTATCCTTACCAGAAGGACGAGCGGGCACTGCCTGGGAACCTTCGCAGCCTCAAACCAACTTTATACCCCTCCCCCATTTATAACAGTAGTTGCCTATCGCTACTCCCCCCCACTCTCTCTCTCTCTCTCTCTCTCTCTCTCTCTCTCTCTGTGCTTCAACTTATAAATTCTCGTACGTATGCACTTAAAGATGACGGCATTTCAGCCTCAGACATTCAGGTTTATTCAATGTAATTTCACAAGGCAACGAAAAAATATCAGGGTGCCCTTTTTCGGTGTTTTTCGAATATGTTCAGTACATAAATCCCTTAGGCATCCAGAAGGGAAGTTCTGTAATACGGTTAATAAGAACATATTTTATAGTCACAGCCTTCGGAATCCGTTTTTAATTTTTTAACTGCGATTGAGTGGGAGTGCAGCACGAAATTCATCTTCGATCCACTCGTCATCATCTCTTGAGTGGACGAAAGCGACTTTTTAAACGAGGGCATCTCGGATTCCCTGAACGCAGTACGCCGAGCACTGAGCACGGAGCGGTCGCACTCCACGTGCCGTCCTTTCTGAATGTCTGTCCATCGGAAACTCAGACGCCTACCTTGACAATTTTGCCGTCAGCAACTCCGGGAACATTCTAGGGTCGTTCCTCTTCGCCTCCGGACAACATGAACAAAGGAACTCGCCGATCGAGTAGGGAATGCCTCGCTGCTTGGGGCGAGGAGTCAGGCGCGTGGTAGGGCGATCACACCTCCCACTGACTCTCGGTTGTGGGTACCACACGAAGCCACCGGTGAAGTGAGTGGGATGAGTGGCCGTGGATCTGCGTTTGCCCGGAGGGACTGAGGAAAATACGTAATACCTCGGTCAGAATATTCTTTCCCGAGCAGAGACACCGCGTTCGACGTCGTGTAACGTTTGCGAGTTGATGCGACTCCCTTATGTCATCTGTAGATCGATCAATCTATCAGTTAATCAGTCAAAACGGACGAGTCAATTTCTAAGACGCGAAGAGATGCTTAGATTTTCTAACGCAATGTCAAAATACACACCTGTTGTGGTTCTGTTAATGGCGGGAAAGCCACTTGTATTGTTAGGGAAATGGTCGGTCAGATAAAATGAGTTGTTTGTTCCTTACAAAGGAAACGTGATTCAGAGATCGTTATCCATTAACACTTCAAAACAAAGTAGAACAAAGGCGGAAACCTTGCTCAACGCTCACTGGGAATTGCACGAGGAACAAAACGAAATTGATTCATAAAGCATTTCTTCCGCTGATTTCCTCCACGGAGAAGTTGCCACACTTTCATTCGTCGAGGAAAATTGAATTCTTACTCTGCTCTTCGAGTCTAATAGAACGGGGGCAACACGTTTGGTGGTCACATGTACAGCCCGCCAGCAACACAGCGCGATTATTCGATAATGATTGTAAGCACAGAGTTTTAAGATTGAATGACAGTGCGAAGACTTTTCCTTTTAACGGGAGACATTTTCGGCTAAGAACATTCCCAGGCAGTGCCCACTCGTCCTTCTGAAGCATTTGTTTTCGTGAACAACCTAACGTTTAAACATTCATTTCTTATCTCACGTCGCCTTGCCATACAATCAGCTGATTAAGCTCTTTAGACAAATCATCGCTGTTTATTATGAGAATCGTAAGAAACCAGGAGAGCCTAAGCTCTTCCGTAGTCTTTCACATTCTTCTCGTGGCACTGGACGTCTCAACAAGGAAGCAGGAGGTGAGAGAGAAAGAGAGGGAGATCATCGACTTGGCTCCTGACCATTGCAGTCACCTTGACATGGTTCCGGGCTTACGTAGCGTGCCACAGTACCACAGTGTTCTGGTTACCATGGATATGGGTCATGACGCGACGCCCTGCGTCCGTTGGGGTTATATGTCACCAAGACGATCAGCTGCACTCGAGAGTTTTGACATGATGTATCTGCAGTTTTGATTTTAATTTTGCGCAGAAGATTAATAGTAAGGATACAACATCAAAATTCTAAGCAGCAGAAATGACGGTACAGTCTCATAAAATAAGCGTTGACTCTCAAAATTATTATTTTTTTCAAAGAAATCATTAACCCCTTAAACCCCAGCCGTGATCTCTGGTGATGGAGGCAGTAAGCACCTCAAAAAAGTCGGTAAACTTTACCAGACTACACGGCGGAACAACCCAGAAGACAGCCATCTTCGTACTCACCGCCGTCAGAACCTGAAATCTCACCCTTGTTAAGTTTTCTTCGTGAATAATCGTTTGGCATCCGTCCTTCATGCACGTCCACCGCGATGCATAGCAAAACTTAGCAAATAACTATTAATTTTGAAGGCTGGTCCGACATTTCACAAGGCGAGGGTCTTCGCATGCAAAACAGATATCTGCATGTCCAACTGATAAGCAGTAATTGGCCGGCTGACATTAAACCTTGAGGTGCGAGTTGTATTCATCATCTGTCTTTCTGAATGCACGGAAATTGAACTTCAGTTGAATTAATTCAGCTCCGTTTTTTTTTTCCTCAATTGCAATACGTTGCGACAAAAGGAACGCATTGTACTCTGTTACAAAACGAAGGCGCGTTGTCATATGAATTGAACGAAATTCACTTATATTTTCTCAATTTCAGAATAAAAATCAAAGAATATTTTGACCGCAACATTCTATCGTTCGCCTGATTGGTAATCTCGGCCCGGACATCGTCTTCTCTGTGTCTCCGACAACCAGTGCTGGCATTTGTTTCGTTACGTGACCGCAAACTCTCGGCAACTCGCGAGTCTCCATGGAAATCAATGATTCCGCATTCCTGTGTCGACTCTGCAGATCCGTTCCCGCAAGATAGCGGAAGTGGAACTGTCGACCGGAAGTTATGGTGTCGCGGGCTGGGTATTTTCTTGCAAAGTCGCAGATTTTCGGCACTGACGCGGGGAAGAACCAACGCAGCGGATGTGACGTCTGACGTCGTTTTGGATGGGTTAGTGTTATCTGGAACTGGCGACCGCTCACTTCCTCCTCGTCGTCGTCGCCGTCGTGATGATGTTCCATTCGCGCGTGCTATTGGGTGAACCAAGCGCCTTGAATCGTAGGCGAACAGACGACGCACGTTGGAGACTGGTGCACACGCCCGGAATTTAATCTGCCCTTTGTTTCTGTGTGGATATAATTTTGTAGGATTTCAGGTTCTCAGGCTCCGTTCTGGGTTGTAGCTAAATGTAGTCTGGTATTAGTCTACCGACGTTTTGCCTCCATCATCAGGGTAGAGTTATTGAATGTTCAAGTGCGCGTTTCTTTCAGTTATCACTGTGCTATGGAAGGTTAAAGCAAGAAATGTTTACCGAATTTTGATAAGAACCCTTTCAAAAAGCGTCCTCTCGGAAGACCAAGAATTAGATGGAGACTATTAGTAACCGGATTTTAAACAAACGTATATCTTTCGTTTCAGTGATAAATACCGCCTTAAGTTAGTCCAGGGTGAGGCAGAATGCCCTGGCGTAATGTGCAGACGCGCTGACGGGCGGGCAAAATGAATCAACACGCGTTCGTTCTGGTGTGGAAGATCAAACACCACGAAGTTGACTGACCTTGTAATCGGCTGTCTTTGTACTAATTACGTTGAAATGTCTAATCAGGACCTCTGCTCGTTTGTTTCTTCACTACCTGCCATGCGATAAGAGTGGAGGATGTTGAATCACTTCCATTTCAACATCCTGATAAATGGTCGCGTTTACAGCGTGTCAGTAAGATCTCATTCAGTTAATGATACAACATGAGACTGGAATGAAACGAGTCTCCGTGCGCACTAACTCAAAGTTGTCGTTTGTGGTCCACCGAGTAAGTGACGCCGTGTCATCTTGTACGTGGTTAGAAATGTCTTTTCGGGGTGTCCTGTCCGTGTCCCAAGGGTTCGTGTCGTTGTTGGTATTATTAGCTTTTCCTTGACAGCTGCTGACGTATTCAAACGCGTTCCCTCCAATATCTTCCTCTCAGATAAAGAAAGTACATTTCAAATAGAGCAGCGTCCGTCTCGCCAGCCACTGCGCTGCTCTGGCGACGCTCCCCTACGCACGCACGGGGTTGGTGACAGAGCGGCGTGTCTTGAGGCGGTGGGTTCCCGGAACCAATCGGAGCTCTTCGGATTTTCCGTCCGCGGCCGCGCACCCACGGGATCAGAACCATTGTTTCCTGCCTCACCTTGAATTATTGCGTTCTCCTGGGGTAACAACACGCCCTCATATTAGTCAGGCAGTTTCCAGAACGTGTTGTTTAATTACGACTTTATTTTCGACGTTCACTCAGCCGTGGGTTTGCGAACAAATCATTTTGGATTCTAGAATTCAACGTTACGACCCCGTCCTGTCTCTTTGTGTGGACACTGTCTCTGCATTTATGCGTGCGTGTGCGTCCTGTGTGTTTCTTCAATAAGCCAATGCACGAGGGCGATTTAGAAAAGTGAGGGCCATCTCCAAAGTCAATAGCAGATTAAATTCGTTGTTGGCGTAACGCGTAGATCTTGGTTTATGGAACATGACGGGAAGAGTCCACTTGGAAAACCTGGATGTGGATGGACGACTGTACCCAGAATTGCAGTGCGAAGCTGCAGAATGGATTGGACCGACTCAGTGCCGGGCCTTCGTTAACACGGTCATGATCCATTCTAACTGACCTTACGAACAACTCTCAGCTTCTCAATAAGGGCTGTAAGTGAGTTTATGTCTGTAGTGGTCTTCCGGACGCTTCATCGCCCTGAGAAATTGTTCGTCCCAAGTATTTTCTCCCTTACCAAGAGGCGTGGAAATTCACATTTGGTATTACAACCAAAATATTTTAGCAAAAGTTTGCTTGCAAAATTTCCACCAGAATCTGACGACGGGTTTCGGTTCCTGTAATGCGAGCGCGGGGGGAAATTTCGTTCGCAAGTAACACCAAGACTGCAAATCGCTGGCAAGATTTCTGACGTCCGAGTGACATCTAGCTTCCTCCTCAGTTCCTCAGAATATGGAAGGCCGGTTGCCAGCGTTTTCCCACGCAACTTTAGAAACTCTTTGACATCTTTGTCACGCTCAGCACAAGAAGCTGGTATCGGCTCTGCTCAAATCTTGGTTTTGCCCAGGTCACCAGACGTTTTGATCCGGATTATGGCGGATCGCAGCTTATCACCAAAAAAAGGGCAATGTTGTGACGTGCAGATTAACCTTCGATTATACTCTTATTAAGTCAGTTCTCGGTAGGAAGGAAGCTGTAAGATTTTCATCTTCAAAATTACATTCTTTGTTCTTCTGAAGTCCGAAGCAGCAGATTCTAATCTCGGCCCTGAGAGCGGCCATTTTGACTGAGGTTTTCCGCGATTTTCACAGTCATATGTGGGGTAGTGCGTTAAATTAGGCCACAACCACTTCCTCCGACTGCCTTCCCAATTCCTCGTTTTCCAGGCGTTCTGGCAAAGAATGGATAACGTTATGAAATAAGTTCTATCCGGGATGACAGAATGGTCTTTGCTGCCTCAAACAAGTTCGTTTGCTTGCGTCTGAACACTCCGATTACAAAGTCGCCACGTGGACTCGATGTCACGGTCAGAAGTCCGGTTATTCGCGGAAGCTGCTTTGAAAATTGATTTCCGCCAAGTCAAATTGTAAGTGGAAACGAAGCGACATGCGAAATCTTTCCGAGCAGTTGGTAATTATGCTGCGTGCATACGCCGATACATTCCTCAAATACCACGACCTACTCCGTTAGTTGTTAATAAGGCGCACGCCTAATAGGAATTCCCATACGTATAATAGCCAGTTATTTTGTGTAGAGTAAACGCTAATGAACAGAAGCTCGCAATTTTCCGATGTATCTCTTTCGAAATTCTTGTAACTCTGTGCAATCTGTGTTTCGTTTTGAAGAATTACTGTGGCGCCGCGTGTGGCGTGGGAAGATCCACACTTAACACGTCCTTATTCTGTCATCCGATTGAACCAAAGGCAAAACTTGTCATCGTTCCAGCATCTTGCTTGTAGGATTTGACTGTCACCCGCCCACACCTCTCTCAAGCACCTCTTGAATTAACAGGGATTTCAATATCGTTGTGGCCGAATCCCACAAAATACTGCATAACGGCCACTCAAACGTTTAAACTATTTAATATTCCACATTGGCGTCGTCTCGCATTTTGATTCGAGAACAATTCCACCGACCGCCATTGAACGCAAGGTGCTAACGATTTGTGTGACCTCGAGCGCCTTCAGCCTTCATCGAGGCTGCCCATCTGAAATGCGCAGAACGTTATGGGGATTTTATTTGATGACAGCTCCTGTTGAGCCAGACTTTAGAAGCTCACACAGTTCTTCATTTGTTCAGTATTGAAGAATTTAATCTCAAAGCGATCTACGAAAGGCATTTGCTCTGCTGCAAACGCCAAGGAAACGTTTAATTCAGATGTGCCTCCCAGTTGCACGCAGTTGTACCTCTTGCCGGAAGTTCGCCCCACAGGAGCTGTCGGCCATCATGACGAAAATCTTATGTTTCGAAAACATTGCTTACACGCTACGCAAAAAATATAGGCTCTATCATTATGTGAACTGCATTCAGGCACCAGGAAAATTATAAACGGTTTATTGTTTCACGCATAGCCTAGGCATTCTTTACAAGACCGGATATGATTCCGGAAAAGTGATTTTTACTCAACTTATTTATAAAACATTCGCCACATTTTGACTTTTGGCTTTGCGAATGGTGTCGATGATCTCTGCGTCTTCGGTGTGTCGTGATGTGCTCTGACGTCAGTAGCTACTCAGTTAATCCTCTGTTAGTTAGTCAGGCCTAGTTAGTCTGTCGGTTTATTAAGCAGTGCGTTTATTAGGCTCCTAACCCGCTGGCTAGTTTAGCAGTGATGAGGTGATGATGAGTTGCCCATTCGTTAATCACTCAGTGAAATGCTTAGTTAATCAGACCTCGCCTTGAATTTTCTAGGGAGCACTCGTGGTTTTTGAAGAAATGCGGAGTGCTGGGCATTAATAGGCGTGCGCTGTTTAGATTTTTACAGATCCACTAATAACAGAAAATATGTTATATAAATTTTAATACAGTACATAATAACTATTTTTACGAAAGATTACAATGGATAGTAATAATGTTCTATTGTCATAAATTTCAGGTTTCGGCAACAACTGATTTATATTATGTTCTAAATTCTACAACAGATTATCGGATCTTTTGTTTAAACCAGATATACCAGACTGATTCAATCGAGAAGGGGAAGGTGGTCGCGACATGGGGGAGGGAAGGTCTGAACGGAGGAGAAGGTGGGAGGATAACTTTCTCGGAAGTATTAAGCGATGTAGCGAAATGCATTTAATTAGCTCACAATAGAGTCCGGTGGCGGGCTTTTGTGAAAACGGTGATGAACATTTCTCATCCATAAATAAAGTGGGCTCTCCTTTGACAAGCCGAGTAACAACTCCAAAAAATTTCGAAATTTTGTAGTTAATTTCGTTGTTCGAAATTTGGAAGTCGTTCCACCAGACACCCGGACCGGCAGAGACGGGGTCTATCAAGGACCATGTCGGGAAGATGACGGGTCATACAGGATCCGGGAGAGACAGGGTCGGGTAGAAACCAGGTCAAGCAGACACTGGGTCAAAAAATGTTGGAAATTGTCTAAAAAGAGCACAAAACCAAAAAAATTGTGGGCATTTCAGAAGGTTTGCAGC
>NW_019062134.1:0-10307 GCF_000696155.1 Zootermopsis nevadensis
CTTCTCAAGGCTTGGGAAAAGTGAATTTTCAAGGCTTGGGAAATGTGGCTGCTCAAGGCTTGGAAAATGTGGCTTCTCAAGGCTAGGGACAAGTGATTTCTCAACGCTTGAGAGAATTGACTTCTCAAGGCTTGGGCGAAGTGACTTCTCAAGGCTGGGACAAGTGACTTCTCAACGCTTGGGACAAGTGACTTCTCAACGCTTGGGACAAGTGACTTCTCAACGCTTGGGACAAGTGACTTCTCAACGCTTGGGACAAGTGACTTCTCAACGCTTGGGACAAGTGACTTCTCAACGCTTGGGACAAGTGACTTCTCAACGCTTGGGACAAGTGACTTCTCAACGCTTGGGACAAGTGACTTCTCAACGCTTGGGACAAGTGACTTCTCAACGCTTGGGACAAGTGACTTCTCAACGCTTGGGACAAGTGACTTCTCAACGCTTGGGACAAGTGACTTCTCAACGCTTGGGACAAGTGACTTCTCAACGCTTGGGACAAGTGACTTCTCAACGCTTGGGACAAGTGACTTCTCAACGCTTGGGACAAGTGACTTCTCAACGCTTGGGACAAGTGACTTCTCAACGCTTGGGACAAGTGACTTCTCAACGCTTGGGACAAGTGACTTCTCAACGCTTGGGACAAGTGACTTCTCAACGCTTGGGACAAGTGACTTCTCAACGCTTGGGACAAGTGACTTCTCAACGCTTGGGACAAGTGACTTCTCAACGCTTGGGACAAGTGACTTCTCAACGCTTGGGACAAGTGACTTCTCAACGCTTGGGACAAGTGACTTCTCAACGCTTGGGACAAGTGACTTCTCAACGCTTGGGACAAGTGACTTCTCAACGCTTGGGACAAGTGACTTCTCAACGCTTGGGACAAGTGACTTCTCAACGCTTGGGACAAGTGACTTCTCAACGCTTGGGACAAGTGACTTCTCAACGCTTGGGACAAGTGACTTCTCAACGCTTGGGACAAGTGACTTCTCAACGCTTGGGACAAGTGACTTCTCAACGCTTGGGACAAGTGACTTCTCAACGCTTGGGACAAGTGACTTCTCAACGCTTGGGACAAGTGACTTCTCAACGCTTGGGACAAGTGACTTCTCAACGCTTGGGACAAGTGACTTCTCAACGCTTGGGACAAGTGACTTCTCAACGCTTGGGACAAGTGACTTCTCAACGCTTGGGACAAGTGACTTCTCAACGCTTGGGACAAGTGACTTCTCAACGCTTGGGACAAGTGACTTCTCAACGCTTGGGACAAGTGACTTCTCAACGCTTGGGACAAGTGACTTCTCAACGCTTGGGACAAGTGACTTCTCAACGCTTGGGACAAGTGACTTCTCAACGCTTGGGACAAGTGACTTCTCAACGCTTGGGACAAGTGACTTCTCAACGCTTGGGACAAGTGACTTCTCAACGCTTGGGACAAGTGACTTCTCAACGCTTGGGACAAGTGACTTCTCAACGCTTGGGACAAGTGACTTCTCAACGCTTGGGACAAGTGACTTCTCAACGCTTGGGACAAGTGACTTCTCAACGCTTGGGACAAGTGACTTCTCAACGCTTGGGACAAGTGACTTCTCAACGCTTGGGACAAGTGACTTCTCAACGCTTGGGACAAGTGACTTCTCAACGCTTGGGACAAGTGACTTCTCAAGACTTGGGACAATTGACTTCTCAAATCCTGGCAAGGATTGGCAAGGCGAGGCAAGGATAGGCAAGGCGAGGCAAAGACAGGCAAGGCGAATCAAGGCGAGGGACGGCGAGGCCAATTCAGGCGAAGTAATGCGTTGCATGGCGAGGCAGGGTGAGGCAAAATGAGGCAAGGCGAAGTTAGGAGAGGCACGTCGAGGCTATTTTGAGGCATGGCAATTAAATGTGAGGCCAGGGGAGGCAAGTAGAGATATGGCGAGGCAATGCCATGCAAAGGCGAGGCTATTCGAAGCTGTGCAAGAAAGCGAGGGCAATCTATGCTTGGCAAGGTCCGCAAAGCGACGCGTAGCAAAGAGAGGCAAGGCGAGGCAAGGCCTGGTAAGGAGACACAAGGCAAGGAGAGGCATGGCGATTCATGGCGAGGCAAGTTGAGGCGAGGCGAGGCACGGCGAAGTCAAGCGAAGCAAGGCGAATCTATTCAGGGATTGGTGTAGCATGGTGAAGCCAGGCGAGGAATGGTGTGGGCAAGGGGAGGCAATTCGAGGCATAGCGTAGCATGGCGAGCCCAGGCGAACCATGATAAGGCCAGTGGAGGCAAGGCGAGGCAAGTTAAGGCCAGGGGAGTTAAGGCCAAACAAGACGAAGCGATTCGAGGCCATTCGAGTTCAGGCGATGCCAGGAGAGGCACGGTGTGGCCATTCGAGGCATGTCGAAACAAGGCAAGCTAGGAGATTCAAGGCGAAGCCAGTCGAGGCAATGCTTGGAAAGGAGAGTCAAGGCAAGGCGAGGCATGGTGAGTCATGTCGAATCAAGGCGAGGCAAGGAGAGGCAAGGCGTGACCACGCGAGGCAAGGCGATAAATCGCCAGGCAAGAACATTCAAGGCGAGGCGAGGCAAGGCAGGTCGAGGCAAATCGAGGCGAGTTAAGGCGAGGTCAGGCGAGGCATGGCGAGGCCAGGCGAGCCATGTCGAGACAAGACGAGCAAGGCGAGTCCAGGCGAGTTAATGCGAGGCAAAGCCCGGCAAGGAGAGACAAGGCGAGGCATGGCGAGGCAAGGCGACGCAAGGAGAGGCAAGGCGAGTCCACACGAGGCAAGGTGAGGACAGGTGAGGCAAGGCGAGGAATGGTGATGCAAGGTGAGGTCAAGCTAGGTAAGGCAAGACTCTTCGAGGCATGGCGGGTCATGGCGAAGACAGGCGAGGAACGTTAGGCCAGGGAGGCTATTCGAGGCATGGCGAGGCCATGCGAGGCTTCGCGAGGCTATGCGCGGCAAGGTGAGACCAGGGGAAGCAAGGCGAGGCAAAGCGATGCAAGGTGAGACAAGGCGAGGCCAGGGGAGGCAAGGCGAGCCAAGACCACGCAAGGACAGGCGAGGCGAGGGAAGGCCAGGCGAGGCAAGGTGAAGCAAGGCGAAGCCAGGCGAGGTCAGCCGAGACACGTCGAGACAAAGTGAGCAAGGCCAGGCCAGGCCTGGCAAGGCCAGACAAGGCGAGGTGAGGCAAGGCCAGGCAAGGCGAGGCAATGCGAGGCAAATCATTGTAAGGAGAGACAAGGCAAGGCCAGACAAGGCGAGGCGAGGCAATGCGAGGCAAATCATTGTAAGGAAGGACAAGGCAAGGCGAGACCTGGCGAGGCGAGGCATACGAGGCCAGGCGAGGTCAGCCGGGGCACGTCGAGACAAGACGAGGCCAGACGAGACAATGAGAGGCAAGGCGAGGCAAAGCCTGGTAGGGAGAGACAAGGCGAGGCATGGCGAGGCAAGGCAAAGCCAGGCGAGGCGACCTTAGTCAAGGCGAGGCGACCTGAGTCAAGGCGAGGCACTGAGAGGCAAAGCGAGGCGAGGTCAGCTCATGCAAAGGCGAGGCTATTCGATCGAGGCAAGGATAGGCAAGGCGAGGCAAAGCGGCAAGGCGAGGCAAAGCGGCAAGGCGAGGCAAAGCGGCAAGGCGAGGCAAAGCGGCAAGGCGAGGCAAAGCGGCAAGGCGAGGCAAAGCGGCAAGGCGAGGCAAAGCGGCAAGGCGAGGCAAAGCGGCAAGGCGAGGCAAAGCGGCAAGGCGAGGCAAAGCGGCAAGGCGAGGCAAAGCGGCAAGGCGAGGCAAAGCGGCAAGGCGAGGCAAAGCGGCAAGGCGAGGCAAAGCGGCAAGGCGAGGCAAAGCGGCAAGGCGAGGCAAAGCGGCAAGGCGAGGCAAAGCGGCAAGGCGAGGCAAAGCGGCAAGGCGAGGCAAAGCGGCAAGGCGAGGCAAAGCGGCAAGGCGAGGCAAAGCGGCAAGGCGAGGCAAAGCGGCAAGGCGAGGCAAAGCGGCAAGGCGAGGCAAAGCGGCAAGGCGAGGCAAAGCGGCAAGGCGAGGCAAAGCGGCAAGGCGAGGCAAAGCGGCAAGGCGAGGCAAAGCGGCAAGGCGAGGCAAAGCGGCAAGGCGAGGCAAAGCGGCAAGGCGAGGCAAGGAGAGGCAAGGCGAGACCACGCGAGGCAAGCCGAGGCAGGGTGAGGCCATGGGAGGCAAGGTGAGGCATGGCTAGGCAAGGCGAAGTCAAGCGAGGCAAGGCGAGGCTATTCGATGCATGGCGAGGACATGCGATGCACGGCGAGGCTAGGCGAGTCAAGGTGAGGCTAGGGGAGGCAAGGCGAGGCAAAGCGAGACAAGGACAGGCGAGGCAAGGCGAGGCCAGGCGAAGTCAGCCGAGGCACGTCGAGATAAGGCGAAGGCGAGGCAAGACGAGGCCAGGCGAGGCAATGCGAGGTAAAATCTGGTAAGGAGAGACAAGGCAAAGCGAGGGATGGCGAGGCAAGGCCAGGCAATTCGAGGTAAGGGAAGGCGAGGCAAGGCGGTGCCAGGTGAGGCAAAGCGAGGCGAGGTCAGCTGAGGTAAGGCGAGACAAGGAGAGGCAAGGCGAGGCAAGGAGAGGCAAGGCAAGGCAAAGCGAAGCCAGGCGATACTAGGCGAGGCCAGGCGATGTCATACGAGGCAAGTCGAGGCTAGGCGGGCAAAGCGAGGCTAGGCGATGCAAGGAGAGGCAAGGCGAGGTAAGGAGAGGCAAGGCGAGACCACACGAGGCAACGTGAGGCCATGGGAGGCAAGGCAAGGCATGGCTAGGCAAGGCAAGGCGAGGTCATGCGAGGCAAGGCGAAGCTATTCGAAGCATGGCGAGGCTAGGCGAGGCAAGGCCAGGCAAGGCGAGGCAATGCGAGGCCAGGCGAGTTCAGCCGAGGCACTTCGAGACAAGGCTAGCAAGGCAAAGCAAGACGAGCCAATTCGATGCATGGCGAGGCAATGCGGGGCCAGGCGAGGCAAGGCGAAGCCAGGTGAGGCAAAGTGAGGCAAGGCGAGATATGGCGAGGCAAGGCGTGGCAATTAGAGGGAATGCGAGGAGGCCAGGCCAGGCATGGCTAAGCAAGGCGAGGTGAGGCAAGGCGAGGCAAGGCGAAGCCAGGCGAGGCCAGGCGAGGCAAGCCGAGGCAAGCCGAGCAAGGCGAGGCAAGGCGAGGGCAAACGAGGCAATGCGAGGCAATGCGAGGCAAGGCCTGGCAAGGATAGACAAGGCAAAGCGAGACATGGCGAGGCAACGCGAGGCAAGGCGGGGCAAAGCGAGGCAAGGGGAGTCAAGACTAGGCAATGCCTGGCAGGGCGAGGCAAGGCGAGTTCAGGAGAGACAAGGCGAGGCTATTCGAGGCATCGCGATTTCAGCCGGGGAAGGCGAGACAAGGCGATTCAAGGCCTGGCAAGGATAGACAAGGCGAGACAAAGAGAGGAAAGGCGAGGCCAATTCAGGCGAGGCAAGGCGTAGAAAGGCGAAAGAAAAATTGATAGGCAGTGTCGGACACTGCCGCAGTTATTTTCGTGAAAACGTCATTCGTGTATAGTATATTGAAATTAAAGAAAAGTTTTGTTTTGAATCGTTTAATCCATTTGCAACTTACATTTATTGAATACAGGTTAGTGCTATGAGAATTAGGATATATATGGCTTGGAAATTATTTGAATACCTCTTCGAAATGTCAAATCTATACAAGTTTTCTCTTGCGTGGTTGGTTTGTCCAAATCATTCACTAGTTAAATTTAAAGAACTTCTCAAGGTATGCACGTAAGAGTTCTAAATTTTCTTCGCTAGTGTTGAAATCGCCCATCAATACGAGCGGCATGTCGCAAATGTCACATTTATTGCCAATGTCGTTGTCTAAGAATGTTTTTTGAAGTGATTGTCGGCCCCGGTACAAGTCCAATTTTGGGCCCCCATATTGGGTATGCCAAGTGGATCCGATGGGTCTGGGTCGATCTCCATTGTACTCTCCATCTCATCAGTAACGAAATCCACATCCATACTTGACCCAGGCTCGTCAGATGCCGCCTGAGTTGTCCAGGCGAGTTGAGCCGATGCACGTCGAGGTAAGGCGAGGCAAATCGAGGCCAGGCGAGGTCAGCCGAGGCAAGGCGAGGCAAGGCCTGACAAGGAGAGACAAGGCGAGGCGAGGCGAGGAAAAGCCAGGCAAGGCGAGGCAAGGTGAGGAAAGGCGAGGCCAGGCGAGCCAAGGTATGGCCAGGGGAGGCAAGGCGAGAACACGCGAGACAAGGCGAAGCCAGGCGAGGCACGGTGCGGCCAAGGGAGTCGAGGCGAGGCAAGGCTAAGCTTTTCGACGCATGGCGAAGCCAGGCGAGGCAAGAGGAGGCCAGGGGTGGCAAGGAGAGGCAAGGCCGGGCGAGGCGAGGCGAGGCCAGGCATGGCGAAGCCAGGCGTGGCACGTCGAGACAAGGCGAGCAAGGCGGGGCAAGGCGAGGCCAATCGAGGCAATGCGAGGCAAGGCGAAGCAAGGCCTGGCAAGAAGAGACAAGGCAAGGCGAGGCATGGCGAGTCATTGCGAGGATAGGCGAGGCAAGGCGAGGCAAGGCGAAGAGCTCATTTCGGCGCGAATTCCTCCCCACACCCGGCATCGATTTTAGGCAAGGCGAGACCACGCGAGGCAAGCCGAGGCAGGGTGAGGCCATGGGAGGCAAGGTGAGGCATGGCTAGGCAAGGCGAAGTCAAGCGAGGCAAGGCGAGGCTATTCGATGCATGGCGAGGACATGCGATGCACGGCGAGGCTAGGCGAGTCAAGGTGAGGCTAGGGGAGGCAAGGCGAGGCAAAGCGAGACAAGGACAGGCGAGGCAAGGCGAGGCCAGGCGAAGTCAGCCGAGGCACGTCGAGATAAGGCGAAGGCGAGGCAAGACGAGGCCAGGCGAGGCAATGCGAGGTAAAATCTGGTAAGGAGAGACAAGGCAAAGCGAGGGATGGCGAGGCAAGGCCAGGCAATTCGAGGTAAGGGAAGGCGAGGCAAGGCGGTGCCAGGTGAGGCAAAGCGAGGCGAGGTCAGCTGAGGTAAGGCGAGACAAGGAGAGGCAAGGCGAGGCAAGGAGAGGCAAGGCAAGGCAAAGCGAAGCCAGGCGATACTAGGCGAGGCCAGGCGATGTCATACGAGGCAAGTCGAGGCTAGGCGGGCAAAGCGAGGCTAGGCGATGCAAGGAGAGGCAAGGCGAGGTAAGGAGAGGCAAGGCGAGACCACACGAGGCAACGTGAGGCCATGGGAGGCAAGGCAAGGCATGGCTAGGCAAGGCAAGGCGAGGTCAGGCGAGGCAAGGCGAAGCTATTCGAAGCATGGCGAGGCTAGGCGAGGCAAGGCCAGGCAAGGCGAGGCAATGCGAGGCCAGGCGAGTTCAGCCGAGGCACTTCGAGACAAGGCTAGCAAGGCAAAGCAAGACGAGGATAGTTTGAATATTTATAAAATGTATGTGTGAAAACAGACACTAATTTTTTGTCCTAAAGAAAAAAATTGATAGGCAGTGTCGTACACTGCCGCAGTTATTTTCGTGAAAACGTCATTCGTGTATAGTATATTGAAATTAAAGAAAAGTTTTGTTTTGAATCGTTTAATCCATTTGCAACTTACATTTATTGAATACAGGTTAGTGCTATGAGAATTAGGATATATATGGCTTGGAAATTATTTGAATACCTCTTCGAAATGTCAAATCTATACAAGTTTTCTCTTGCGTGGTTGGTTTGTCCAAATCATTCACTAGTTAAATTTAAAGAACTTCTCAAGGTATGCACGTAAGAGTTCTAAATTTTCTTCGCTAGTGTTGAAATCGCCCATCAATACGAGCGGCATGTCGCAAATGTCACATTTATTGCCAATGTCGTTGTCTAAGAATGTTTTTTGAAGTGATTGTCGGCCCCGGTACAAGTCCAATTTTGGGCCCCCATATTGGGTATGCCAAGTGGATCCGATGGGTCTGGGTCGATCTCCATTGTACTCTCCATCTCATCAGTAACGAAATCCACATCCATACTTGACCCAGGCTCGTCAGATGCCGCCTGAGTTGTCAGAGCCCGCTTACGTTGTCTATATTCGCGGCAGTACTGCGCGTTGGTTTTGGGTCCGGGCCCGGCGTTTTTGATGTCATTCTCTTTGGAATTTTGTGCTCTACGCATTCGTGCCCGAGTTTTGTAATTCTGGTTGTACTTTGCCCTCATATATCGCGACATTTTAAGAAAATCTGAAAATTTTCAAACTTTTTCAAATTCACAGCCTCGTATCTTTTTGAGTTTTTGAGACACACTTGGAGTGTGTAACATACACACTCCTCTTCAAAACAACATTTGGTTCACTCAGATCGGATAATTAGTATCTGAGATATGATCCCGTTTATGGACACGTGTCGAATCCGGAAAGTCGAAAATCATGGGTTCACTTTGCGCTTGCGCAGTTCGCGACATTCGGCCGCCACGAATGTCGGAGCGGTACTGGCACAAACTTTCATGCTATTTTTAGCCGAGTTATTTAAGTTTGAAATTACTTCGACAGAACCTGTAGCTCATTTCGGCGCGAATTCCTCCCCACACCCGGCATCGATTTTAAAGACGTTTTCACGTCAAAAGGCGAGGCAAGGCGAGGCAAGTCGAGGTCAGGAGAGGCAAGGCGAGACTATTCGAGGCATGGCGAGGCGAGGCAAGGTAAGGCCAGGGGAGGCAAAGCGATGTAAGGCGTGGCCAGGCGAGGCATGATGAGGCCAGGGGAGGCAAGGCGAGGCAAGGCGAGGCACGGCGAGGCCAGGCGAAGTCAGCCGAGGCAAAGCGAGGCAAAGCCTGGCAAGGAGAGGCAAGGCGATGCATGGTGAGGCCAGGCCTGGCAAGGTGAGGCAAAGCGAGGCAAGGCGAGGCACGGCGAGGCCAGGCGAAGTCAGCCGAGGCTAGGCGTGGCATGGAGAGGCCAGGCGAGGCAAGGCCTGGCAATGAGAGACAAGGCGAGGCATGGCGAGGTAAGGCGAGGCAAGGAGAGGCAAGGCCACCAGCTATCGGTCGAAATTGTGCCACCCGTTAGTTTCTTGCCAACGGTCAGCTGCCTACCAGAGGGTGGCGAATTCCCACTAGCAGGTGTTTGCCAACAGGCGTCTGCCTGCCAATTGGTTGTGTCTTGGCTATTTTTCCATGCGACATACTCGCGTAGGGCAACGTGGGAGCCGATGTAATTGGAGAAAGCCGATAAGGTAGGGCATAGACGATCTAATCGGCTCAATACTAAATGATCGACGAAAACTTCATTTTTCCTCCGAGAAACGGGTTTGCCTAAAAAATAAACATTTTTGCACAAGACAAACTTCTAGAATAGCCCACGATGTCGGCGCAGGCGTGAAACACATGCAGGTGCGTTGATTATTTGTTCTTATTGCTGCTTGCTCCTTGGAGTGAAATGTCGTAAAATGTTATCTCAATAACGTAAATGAGTTTTAAAGAAACTTTTATTTTCTCTGATGTTTTATTTCTCTCGTTAAAGACCTTATGCCCGCTGTTTTACCTAAGACTGTTTTTTATTTGTGTATTTCTTTATGGTTTAGTTAACGACTCTCTTTCAGTAACCACTCATTAAGGCTGGGACGCCTCTTTCGTGTTTATCTCCACAAAGGTTGTGTAATTAACATGCACCACAAACCATTAAACACTTAGAAATAAATCATATCTAATATTTTGTTGTAACGTTCCCCGAGCTCTCCTACCAAGAGCCTCTTATTTCAAAAATTAAAATAATGAAAAATATGAGTACGATTTGAAGTCATAACGGCAGAATCTTTTATAGCCTACTTTGCCCTTCATAGATGGTTCACGTGCTATTTGTATTAAAGACTTCGGTGTCAAGATACGACTGAAGAACTATATAAGTGCAGTTAAGCCGATAACAAAGATATTTTATTGCGCAGAGATATGACGCAATTTCGAATTTAAACAACAAGTTTTATAAAAAAAAATTGTCAGTGGAACCACGGGTCCGGAGAATTTAACGTAAATACGTCTATACGGAAAGGAAGTTTATATATTGGCTTTATTCTAAATATTATTATAAATGTAATGTAATGTAAGGTAATGTAATGTAAGGTAAGGTAATGTATTTATTTATTTAGTGGTCTGTCTGACGACAGGTCCATATGAACAGGATCCTTCCATCCTTTTCTCGGACTGGGACCTGTTCATATACGTTCTTGGCAGATGATCCAGAAGTGGTTTGACATTGCCTTCTTCTGTGTGTGAATGAAGTAATTGTTGGGATGCCACGGAGAAAAACTCCGTGTTGCCTAGACCACCACAAGTTATAAATTCGAACCCGAGACCCCAGGATTACAA
>NW_019062134.1:10521-26062 GCF_000696155.1 Zootermopsis nevadensis
CATATGAACAGGATCCTTCCTTCCTTTTCTCGGACTGGGACCTGTTCATATACGTTCTTGGCAGATGATCCAGAAGTGGTTTGCCATTGCCTTCTTCTGTGTGTGAATGGAGTAATTGTTGGGATGCCACGTAGAAACCGGGGAAGCCCCCGGAGGAAAACTCCGTATTGCCTAGACCACGGCCTTGCCCAACACAAGTTATAAATTCGGGCACCGCCGGGAATCTAACCCGAGACCCCAGGATTACAAGACCAGCGTTCTAACCGCTGGACCACCGTGGCATCAAGGTAATGTAAGGTAACTATGTAGGTAACCATTGTTGTTTATTTGTTGATAAACACATGACGTTTCCAAGGTAACATAACAATGAAGTTACACGTTTTCGTTGCACGTTTTCGTTACATTTTTACCGAATGACACTGACCCTAAAATATAGACGTATTTACGTCAAAAAAACATAAATTAGCTTTGTAACGACTGCAATGCACACAACTAAATCCCTCCTCAAGCTACATGAAAATGTCTTCGTCATTGCATCACTGCGGAAGTAATATATCGTTTAATAGGCCATAATAGATATCTTTGGGGGGCAAATGTGGAAGATTAAAATAGTCGGTGGTTGTGTACGTGTGCACGGAACGACTCGATCCCCGGTATCACTCAATTTTCTTTTGGAAATGAGCTACGTGGAAGCCTCAAACGTGCACACAAGGAAATCAAATTCCCTATTGTTTTTTTTTAAAACAACTCCTGCCATCCTTGCATTACCAGCTGCCAAATATATTAACAAAAATCTCTTTAGACAATTTGACTCTGTGAAGCCGCAAACAATTCAGATGTATGCTTATAAAACTATGTACAAAAATCTTGACACACGAGAAATCAATCCGAATTACTCCGTCTTTAGACTCTGCCCATCGTCTGGTATTCTACAAACAAGGTTGCAATGTTTCGAAGAATTAATCCTCGTTTAACTGTAAACCAGATTTGTATTCAATATGAAATCCACTGACGCTGAAACAGCCTTGTTAAGTTATCTAAGGGATAACCATGATTCCGGCTAGGTTGGAAAACAGACTATCCTGATATTCGTGGTTGGTGCCCTTTCAATTGTTCCACACGCCTTTACACCGGGAATATACAGATTTTAAACCCCTGCAATATGACAAAGGATTAGTGTGACTACTAAATTTGGAATTTTTTTTTAAAAAAAAGATGACATAATGAGACCAGGACTGTGCAGGTAACATGAAAATAAAGATGATTTCAATTAGACCAGAGACTTTCTTCCTCGGTCAACCGGGAATTGTCGCCCACGCAGATCGCGTCATGTTGTAACCTGCTCGCGCCACTCCGTCAGTTGTCTTCAAACAATCGAAGTGCAAGGATGTCTTTTTCTCGAGTGCAGCGAGTGTTCATTGTCAAAGATTATCTGAGAGATCGTTCTTTTCCAGAATGATCTTAGAGATATGTTTCCCAAATCATCTTTGACAAAATAATCGACAACATATTCTCTGGTTGTGTTTCCATGACCCTGGAAGCGTGCAGGACAGAAACCGAATCGATCTTTAGCGTTGTGACGATACGTAGTTTGGACAATTACCGTGAAACTGTTATACTCTAGGCGAAAGTCACTGAGGAAATTTTCCCCTCAGAGTGAATTATCCTATGAAAGTATGCGTACATAAGGCTACGAATATTTTAAATCTTCATCCATACAGTGTATATATAATGCACGAATTGAAGGAACTTCAAAAGGAAAAAGGACTTCAATAGTGGATCTTTTTCACACAAATTATTCGAGACGTCACTGCAGAAATTCTTCACCGGATGGAATCAATGATAAGGGAAACAGGGATTGCGTACATCGCTGAACGCGTTGGGAAATTACAGCAGTTAAAATAACTTTTTTTTTGCTTTCAGATTTAAATGCAGTTCAGTTTTAATAGAACATTTGTCACGAATGGGATGCTTGAATTTTCGACCACCCTTTTAAGGAGGGCAAAAGACAGACACTAAGAGACAGAAGTAAGCCGGAAAAAAAATTGTTACAGACGTACTATTTTAATTATTTTGATGTTTTCAGTATATTCAAAGAAAACATAAAATCGCATAAAGAAACACTTACCGCCAGTGTGGAACGCGCTAACAGGGTTACACGATCTCGGGGAAACATCCAAGTCAATTTTCAATTTTGTCGGGAATTGCATTTGGCCGGGGCAGGAACATTACGTCACTAGTCCCCCTACCTCGTTTCTAGTTCGTGTTGTGAGTGATTGTAGGCTCATCGTCTGGCTTTCTGTCTGTCTGCGTCAGTCAAACCCGGAGGCCGTTCGATATCCTGACGTCTACGCTGATTCTATGATCCCCTTTTCAACTACATTAACTCCCTTACTTTTTTGATATGTCGCCTCCTCGACAAAATTCCCACGTCACTCCCTCTCTCCTCCCATCAGCACATTCTATTATATTACCTCAGACTAGTTTATAACACAAATAGATCAGCGGTAGAATGGAAGAACAGACATTTTAAACGAATAAACTGACAAATTCCTAGAGGCAATAAACAACATATCAATTTCACCTGAAATAATATTCCACTCAATAAAAATGTTATCGTTTCTAAGAGCAGAGATAAAAACACTTCAGTACACCAAGGGAGCCAAATACTGCAGAATATCAAAGGCATTGCCAATCAATAGATGTTTCGTTTCTGCGTATTGCATAAACATAATAAAAATGGCAAAATTTTCATGTATATTCTATATTACTTCGTACCACCAGCCAGAACTTCAATTTCTTTCTTTGTCCTTAAAATTGAATAATACGCTCAAGTTTCTTTATTTAGTATTCTGTCTGACGACAGGTCCATATTAACAGAATCCTTCCATCCTTTTCTCGGACTGGGACCTGTTCATATACGTTCTTGGCAGATGATTTAGAAGTGGTTTGCCATTGCCTTCTTCTGTGTGTGAATGGAGTAATTGTTGGGATGCCACGGAGAAACCGGGGAAGCCCCCGGATGAAAACTCCGTGTTGCCTAGACCACGGCCTTGCCCAACACAATTTATAAATTCGAACCCGATACCCCAGGATTACAAGGCCAGCGTTCTAACCGCTAGACCACCGTATGGGCCCAAGTGTTTACCTTCTCATATTTTGAGGGCATTTTATCTCTAATTGACTGAATAGTGCTTCTTCATAGACTGATGGTCGCACGGCAGATTAGGAAAGTCTCCGATCTCTTCGTCACCCGAACGATTATCCAGATGAATTCGGTCGAAAGTCCCACATCGTCTTTCTTGCTATTTTCCCATCCACCTCTGTGTCTGCCACATTCTGCTTCCACGGCTACAACCCCGTGTGAAGTTCGCATTTTCAATGCCTTTATGTCCTCTGCGTATCCAATCCCCTTCATTTTGTCTTCCTAAAATAATTGGTTGTGAGTATAAATTACTATGCCACATTACGCAGTTTTCTTTTCCCTTATCTTGATTCATCCCCTGGACTCATTTCTCCTCAACACTTCATTCTGAGACATCCTCAGACTATGTATTTTCATATGGTGAGAGACCAGGCTATGAACAACGCTGTTTTCAACCAAGTAAGTAACTAACTCTCTGGTAGCAGAACCTAAGGTTCAACCCCGCTAATTACACTGGACACTTCCTCGAGCCATTTCCAGTTATCTCCTATCGTTATAAAATATCATCAAGAACTCCACTTTAAAACGAAGCGTGATTGAGTAATATGCACGATCAATAATTTCAGAATATGTTGTTAAAAGAATCAATCTCGCTTTGAATTCTTTAGATCAAGGACAGGAATTTCGCTTTTCCAAATGGGATTCCACGTTGTGTTCCGTAAGTCAGGATTTCCGCTTTTGTTTGCACCAATCCAAATATAACGTAACCTATTCAGTTGAGATATTATCGTAAAAAAGAAGGAATAACCAATACTTTTTCCTCTAATGCGCAGTTCTACCGTTAGTTAAAAATAATTGCCCTGTACCAGTTTTTTTTTTTTCCCCGAGTGTTGAGAAATGTTCTTTAGGGCACTTGAACGAATCCCTTTCCATGAATCGCTTACTTGTTGATTCTGGTTTCTCTCATTGGTTACCCATAACGTAGCATCTGTTTGCACATTCAACTACTCAGTCAACGAGTCTTTCCTCAGACTGCGCCATTTATCTCTTGTCTGTCTCGCGTTCCATACATAAACACTCGTATCTGTGCAAACTCATCAATCTCATCTGTCTGTCATCTCATGGCTATCGATTTCACCGAATATCGATTTTACGTCAGCGGAGCAACAGATTAAGCAGCAAGATGGACGTAATCAGTAAATATTGCTCCGAGTGTATAATTTGGTCGAATTTGTTGAATTTCGACCAACAATAAATATTTTAAAATGGGTTGCATGACTTTTGGATCAATCTGTATTTGGAGGTCCCGTAAAGAAGGCTAACTGTAGCTACTGTCGGTTGCATAATTTTTAGTGACGTCATTACGAAGAAATACGACAGGATTTAGTGTCCTAGAATCAATTCGTGCCTTTGAGTGACACACAGCGGGACTATAATTTTTATGGTTCTTTAAATTTTGTTTACGTCTGTGATAAGCTTTGATCTCATAAAGACGACTGATGGTGGCACGTGGAAATTTATCTGTTTATAGGTTACACGTACCGCCACGGTGGTCTAGCGGTCAGAACACTAGCCTTGTAAGCCTGGGGTCCCGGGTTCAATTCCCGGTGGTGCTCAAATTTATAACTTGTGTTGGGCAAGGCCGTGGTCTAGGCATCACGGAGTTTTCCTCCGGGGGCTTCCCCGGTTTCTCCGTGGCATCCCAACAATTACTCCACTCACACACAGAAGAAGGCAATGGCAAACCACTTCTGATCATCTCTGCCAAGAATGTATATATGTATGAGCAGGTCCCTGACAACCTGAAGAGGTTGGAAGGATCCTGTTCATAATATATGGACCTGTCGTCAGACAGAACACTACAAATGAAAATAAGGTTACACGTAAGTAAGAATTTGCGTCTGTTGTAAAGTATTAGTTTGTTGGAGCGAACGAGTTACGTTGACAGAACATCCAGTTATAAAAATTATAACTGGCATTACCGTATGAATTTTCGGAATTTCATTATAACACTTCAGATTTATTATGTTTTCTCTGTTAAGATGGAAGTATTTAAAAAAAATTCTTGCCAACCTTTGAATTTAGGTTTACGTGTCTCAGCACAAGGGTGTTTAACCCTTTGAACCGTGTTCCGTATGCTGTTTGATCTCACGTCCTGTGAATTCTGGACACAAAGTGGAAGATGCAAGTCAGTGAAGGTTGTCTGATTTATAAACGACTGTATCAATACCAAAGCAGTCCGAGAGTGTTTCACGGAGAAACAACCTAACCAGAAGTGGAGAGGTTTCAGTTTAATCGGACGAAGCAGAACACGGGAAAATTTTCAGTTTGCAAGGGGCATGTGGTAAAATGATCAAACGTGCTCAGTATAAAAGGTACCATGGGGGAACATTTCACAAGACACTTCATAATTCAAACTCTTCACCAAATGACATGGGTATGCCACGTAGCACGTGTTGATGAGCAATTTATGCAAAATTTGTGTCGGAGAACCCAACGAGAAGAGACTAAGAGGAAGTTGGGAGGGAAATATGAAAGTGGTTCTTGAAGTTGTAAGCTGTGAAGTTGTTGACAAATTTCAAGTGTGGGACATTCGAGAATGGTCAGTAATAGCCTTCAGGTTTCATAAAATCAATTTCTGTGTCAGCTGAATAACTGAACGAAGACGATGTACCACCTGTTTAATTTTAAAGGCATCGAAATTTGAACTTTCAGAATTTAGGTTAGGAAGCTGTGCGTCTCTCTTCACCATGGACCAGAGGTTGCAGAGCAGAAGAGTAGAATTTGCAAAGAGGAAATTTGTGAGAGACACTTCGATTTCAGGGGAAGAAGAAAGAACATCTTATAGTTAGAAGGTCCCCAGGCAATGCTCGCTCGTCCTTCTGGTAAAGATAAAGTGACTTAAGAGTGAAGACAGTGCGATAATTGGCAGAAATGACGGAAATTTTGAGCTGTATATTAGACAATGCTGAAGTTATTAACTTGGAAGTTATTTAGTGGTTTCGGCTTTGCGGGGGTGTAAATTTTGACGACTTTAAGGATTAGGTAGAGTTATCTGAGCCTATGGTTGGCTCTGCGCACTGCTTTACTTATATGTGATCTGTAGGTGAGTTTGCGGTCTAGGACGACGCCAATGTATTTGACTTCATTTACCCGGGGGATAGTTGCTCCAAAGATCTTCAGAGGGGTATTTGGCTGCGGAGGTGTGTCAGCCGTTTAAAGAATAATGCCACCGAACATTTATTGACATTAATCTTGATCCTCCATTTTTCAAACCAAGGCTCGAAAGTTGTAATTACTTTATTTAGTTTATTATTATAGTATTATTGTACGCTGGCTGATCGAGCAGTGACGTTCGTATCATCAGCGTACAGGTTGTAGACATAGGAGAAATCCTTTAAATATGGATGGTAAGTAAAGAAAAGGAAAGCTGTCCCATTATACGCCATGTAGGCGCTTGGGGGGGGAGACCATTTTACCCGCTAGTATAGATGTCCCAATTACCATTTGACATGAGGCTGAATGTGTCCCTGAGATCTGATGACGCAATGAAGAACAATGTCCCTGCGAGATTTCGCAGTTCGCTGAGAGATGTCCTTCTCATCATGTTTCGTAGCAACAAGGTCTGGAATTATGGCCGTCTGTCAGACGTTCATTTAATTCATCAAACTTCTATTGAAGTCGCATTTTTCCTGCGCGCCGTGAATCAGAGCTCATTAAGAAGCGAAGATAAACATCCACAACCATACAAAGACTGGCGAAGCGATAGCAACCCCCCTCCATTCAAAAAATATTCTAAGGCTCTATTAAAAAGAAGCACGTGTTTGTTTTTATACACGAGTAACAGGATCGCTAAAAGAGTGGAAATGTTTAACATGATTCTAAATATAGACCTGTGGTTTCAAACTGGATGCTCTGAACTTTAAATCTTCCTTCACTCTTCGTGTGCATTTACAAGACTATACAATTATTTTGATAATAATTAACAACAAAATAATTTCACTTCATAGCGCTGTACTGGCGCTACATTCTATAACTATCTCCTCAAGTCAATAGTCTCTCAGCTAGTCAACAATTCCTTGCCTATTTTTGAACCGGAACGCTCGTGAAAATGTTCACAGAAGCCCGACTTGGATCCGGTATTATTTTAACACTGTCCGAAGACACTAGTTATTTAATTCTTTAAATATGACGTCTCCACCTCTCAAAACTAGTATAGGCTTAGCTAGTAAAAATATCTAAAAGACAATGATGATAAAACAAACAACAAAATAAAAAATATGAGGGAACTGTATTCCACTACTTTGTGTAAATGTTGGGATCCTACATCCTGATCCAAGCACGTGGCGAGACAAAACACTTAAAATGGATGTCGTCGTGAAGATTCGCGCAAGGAATGTGAGTTAGTACCGCAGTCGCCATGTGCTGAGTTTCCTAACTTAGGATAAACTGAGTAAAAATAAATCCCTTAAAAGAATTGGAACGTAGAAGTGGTTCAAACAGGATGCAACGAGTTGTTGGCGCGGACAATTGATTCAGTTTATATGACGACTCAGCATCAACTGCGTCGGTTATAGAACTTCGAAAGGAGAGATGTATTGATTGTACAGAGGCGTGTAGCTTCCTTCTACTCTGAGGCACGAAGGGAGAATAAATTTATATAATAAATACTTTTATAATTTGTATGATTATGACAATATAATTGACAGGGCGTGTAGCACGCATTGGGAGATAAAAACGCGTACGAAACTTTAATGGGAAAGACTGAAGATTCCTTTGGGAGGTTGAAAATAAAATGTATATTAAATAAATAGTGTTTTTGAGGAGTTGGGCAGGATTCATGCGAACTAGGACACGGTCGAATTGTGGGTTTTCGTGAACAATGTAATGATTCTTATGTTCCGTGAAATGTGGAGGATTTCTTTACCAGATGAGTGACTATCAGATTCTCAACAAATACCAATATTACACTTTCCTTTCCCTCAAAACACTTTGTTCCTTCTTGTATTTTCTGGCCCTAATGATAACAGATGAATACAAATTTTGGGAGTTAAGTCCTCACGAAGGCCAAAATGTCGATTGTCAGTCTTACGGGCTTGTTAAGATGTGTAGTCTTCAAGGTGCTCACTAGCTTTCGGAGAAACGTAACGCGTCCATCTTCAGGGTTGAACTCAAGCAATACAAATGAAGTAGCACCCCCTTCCTTCTTGTTGCCTCCTTATTTTAACGAATATGTCCAAATATTTCTCTCGCAATTTTAAAATTCAGTTGTTAGCTGAGGTAAGCCCATTTTTTTATATAATTAAACTGCATACCGAAGAGAAAAAGATCACTTAAACGTCTGTAGAAGTATGCTTATCTGTCGCTCAGAGCCCACATGAAAAAGCCAACTTCCTCCGTGTCTGTCTATACGCACGAGGGTTATTTAATGATGAGTATTCTTCCACACACGTGAACAGAAATAAAAAGGAATAATTTTTTTATTATTTGAAAACCATCAGCACATCCCGCAGGGCAGGTGGCTCAGATCGGGGGAGGGAGTGAAATGACTTGAAGGTTTCTTAAGAGATTCTAAGCGCGGCCTGGTTAAGGGAGAACCCCAGAGGGTGGGGGTGTCTTCTGTCAGGTTCCATCACAATTCGTCTTCTTGTCGGTCGTACTTCTTTCAGAGTTTCCAGTTCTGTTTTTCATTGCCTTTTGATTTTCCCTTCCTTTTTAACGATGTATTTTCACTCCCCATTTCCGCCGTTCATCAATCTGACTTTCTCTTTTGTTATTTTGGTACAAGCGACATTTATTTCCTCTGATTTATTGTTTGTGTCTGTTACGTTTACAAGTACAAAGTTTCCATGAACTCACTAGACTACTATTATATTTATTATTACTTCGTCTCTGTTTTTGTCAGCTTCACAAAGCGACACACTGATAAAGAACAGCGCTATGACATAGGGGAAAAAATCTATTAATTTAAGCGAAGACTGAGTCCGATTCTACAATACGATCAAAGAACGTTTGCTTTTGAAAGGCGTGGAAGAACGAAATTTCCATATATTTTTTTTATTTCCTGAATTCTTATTCAACTGAACTTGCAGAGCGTTTAAAACGAATATTCGACGATATTTTCCATATATTTCCAATATATTTTAGTTGCTATTAATCTCGAAACGAGCATCGTTAAGATTCCAGTACACGATGACAATTTCTGTGCGTACTGCAAAAATGTGGATTCAAGTCATTCACATTAGAATTTTGCGTGTTTTAAAACAGCAACAAACAGTTCCAAAGCATCCCTAAAGTTTTTAAGCGATACGTACATAACATTTTAATGTGTCACACTCAAAACAGATGAAGGTTGCTTGTTGACAATGGTTAGGGCCTATGACGTCATCTCTGACAATCCGTTGAGAGCGCAGTTCTTGTAACTGACGCTAGAAAGCGCTTGATGTATCTCCATGTTTCCTATGATGCACGCGCCATGTTGAAACAAAAACAATAACGTCTTTGTGGACAACTGCCCTCCTGCATGCATATATACTGTCCGATTCGTTATTCTCTTTTCAAATTTGAGGATGTTCTGTGACCACAAACAAGTGACAAATTGATCCAAATACGTCTGTATTTTGAGATTCCTGGTTTGAAATACCTTGGCGAGTATCGTACTTGTCTGCGTTGATAGTGCCCATAGATCTGTGGTTTGTTATGATTTAGGATGCCTCGGGGTTACTCAACTACTAGGAATCACGGAAATACGTATGTTACGAGGTGATTTGTAAGTCAGTTTGGATACTGAAGTTAAGGAGAATTCCGCGCAAAATGAGTTAATGAAACGTCGAAACTGTGGATATGCGTCTTACACTTGGTGGTTCCGCCGAGGCAGGGCGTTTGTGTGCTGGAACATTTCCTAACAGCTAAGCACTCAACAACACTTGTAAATTACTACATTTGCATTTATTTGATAATTTCCTTACCAAATGAATGTTTTTATTATCATCTTTCGGTTTGGGTAACAACTGTTCTCATAACGTCGAATTCTCTGACAAAACGGAGAGGTTACACGACTCAAGAACGGAGTTAGGATGACGTACTGGTATCCTGAAGTACTTTACACTAATTCAGTTTCGAGAGTCATGTTAATCTACACCGACGATAGTTATGTCAGGTTCACTTGGGTCGCACAATTGATAACCCCGTAGTAATCGCTAGAAACAAACAGTCTTTGACTCTAAATGGAGGGTGGGCATGTTTCGGTCTGTACAGCCCAAGAAATTTGCAACATATAAAAATTTTGAAGGACTGTAAATTAAGTCAGAGACGTTTCCACACAATGCGCTTTGTACTTGGTCTTGTTCACGTGAAAGAATATTAAATAAACACATAAAATCTTTATATGTGTGTTATAATTATTATGTATGTTAATATGATGTGTACGAATTAAAGAATGTCTGTCATAACCAGGACCAATATTCAGTACTACTACAAAGCAATTTTTACCATCGCCCGAAGTGTTCAGACTATTTCAGCTATTTCCTTGTTGTAAGTACAGTGAGTTTTGATCTTACAGCAGCCAACACCAGCAGGTCCCGAAGGATCCGCTCGTCACAGCCAACCCAGTGCTTCAAGTATCTGGAAAAAATCATAAAACCATTCTCCTCAATTTAACCACTGAACATGCAAACTATGAAGACTCTTAAGAAGTCCTTCTAAATTAGAAAATGTTTTTTAGGTGTAGCAAGATTTGGGGGAAATATCTGGGGGGGGGGCGAGTGGAAAACGGCGTTCTTGAGAGTACACTGACATTCCGAAGGTGCTCCACACGCCATATAACATAATTCATTGTTGCTCTAATGTGATCCAAGGCCACTGTTAAGCAACAATGTTTTCTAACAATTATCTTACTTAATTCTTTTACCAGGACGACAGAAACACATGGGTCTCTGGGCCTGGTGGCTTAATACAGGGGAGAGGTAGCCCGTGGGGCAAAGCCCCTGGAGCCACAATAGCTGGGGGCCGGGCCCCATCAAACCAAGCATCGCGGGGGGTACAGCACTAGGGGTTGAATAAAAAGATAAAGGATGGGACTAGGCGTGGGGTACATAGCCTGAGTCTGTTCCCAGGAGGTGCAGTGTCCGAAAATGGTCTTACCCCGTGGGTGACGAAGCCCCTCGGGGGCAGTCCCCCTGGGACATGGATGATGTAACCAGAGATGGGAGAAGCAAAGGGGTGACCAACACGGCTAAGGCAATGCCAAAGAATGACAATAGCAATAATTTTAGCACTGACAAATGTCGGGCAGCAATGAATCGCAGTCGTGCAGGCTGCCTACCCTCTAGGCAAGCAGCGACATGGACAGACCCACAAAGTGTTGTTCAGTACAATCAGCAGACGGACAGGAGATTAATTGAAGTTGGCACCGAAACCTTCCAAGAAATGGACCGACTGGACCGGCGAAGTTAAGCGAAACAGCTTAAGGGTAATGTCCAAACAGTCTCGCCAACTTACTAATGTGAAAAATTATATAAATAACTGTATTCTAAAGTTTTTCTATCTTCCAAAATGTCCTGATTTTTCTCAGTAAAAAGTTCTCTTTTTCCTACTTTACATTCCTACATTCAGTTCATGATATTTTACTTTCATGTTTGCTATCTGGACGTCAGCAGATTAAATCAAACAAATTAATTTAATCCAAGTGTTTTATTTGTATATAACGTGATTTGTCAGCCTGAGAGAACAAGGATTCAGAGCACTTGAAGACAAAGGTACTGAGGAGGGCACTTAGACCTGTCAGAGAGGAAGTACCAGAAGCTTAAAGAAATTACACAGACCTTATGAGGAACTCCATACTTCGTGCTGTTCACCACACTTTATTAGGGTAGGCAGATGAAGAATGTTGATATGCTTCGAACACGTACAATTAATAAATGCACACAAAGTTTGAGTTATAAAACTTCGAACAAAGACACTGATAAGTGGGAGAACAGTAATAAGACGGATCTTAAATAAATTGGTGTGGCGATGCACTGAATATAAATAGCTCCATACAGCATCCACCGGTGGCTGTTATGTAGCCCGTAATGAATGTACGTGTTCCGTTAAAGGTGGGTGATATCTTCTCTACCTCAGTGACTGTTTTGCAAACAGGGCTCTGCCCCATGGAATTACTTTGACTACAGATGACTCTCGTAAAAACATATTCCTAATAAACGTGCAAACAGTTAACCTCCACACCACACAGTAACTATAGAACTTCTTGTCTGAGCACAACGCCTCTCAAATTCTGCACTGCTATGATTTACCACAGAGACTCAGCCGGTATTTGGTAATAGTGCACTGAGAACCACCGAATTCAACACAGAATTTTAAAATTAAGACACCTGTTTTCTGAAATGCTGTATAGTGTAGTGCGACACATATGAACCGACGTTTCAGAGGTCATCCTTTGAAACGTGTGTCAACATCTCTACCAGACCATAAAATGTATCACCCCAGAAGTCACCCACATTTATACTAATCGCCCTAATATAATATTATTAAATTACTTACTGAACGTCAACCCTTACTTCTTGGAAGAAACTGTCTTAGATGCCGTAGGCTATGAATTACTAATACTAAAAATGCGAGTTACCTTTTTTTTAAATTTCATATACGTAACATGTCAGTTTGTAGTCTGTGTTTTTGTTAATAAATTAAGGTAGGCGGAATGAAGGTTGTTGCTTGTCATTGCAAACACAAACAACCGTCAGCCCAGTATAAATACATCGTTGGATATATACTAATACTGCAGTCAAAGCAAACGGCGAGGCCACCAACAAATATATTCCCAGCTCCATGGGGTTATTAAACAGATTCGGCCAACAAGCCGAGCGAATTAATCAGCTGTACATGAAGCGGAACCTAAATTATGCGCCTCAAATCACATCAGTCCATTTAATTCCGTTATTTTGCACCCTGTAATAACCTTAATTTTACTTAATACACTTTAAAATGGCCTGTTATTTTCTAATCTGAAATAATGTTGAAATTACAAAGATTGGGAACCACATGCACTAATTAACAGCCACACGCCATCAATGGGAGACATATTTTATATGGTCCCGTTTCATTCTTTTGCAACCATTTTGTATTTTGTACAGAGTTCTCGAAACTACTGGACGAATTCGTTAAAGTAAGATTTTGCTAGAACGTTCCTAAGCTTAGCCCGCTCCTTCGACTGACAAGGGTAGAAAGAAAGGGCTTTCTCGCATTCACAGATGACATTTAAATAGGCTCGGAGAAAACGTTCAAATTACGTAATAATTAAATAACTACAACTCGTATAACTTACTTTCTTAGGATACCTGGACGACCCGTTCTTCAGTGCCTTGAGCATCTGCGGGTCCCAATTATCGTTGGCTTTGACTGATTAGACATTCGGTAGGACTCCTTAGACGAGGGATCGGCCCGACGCAAGGCCTCTACCTGTACACAGGACAGCACAACACAAAAAACGCGGACAAACTTCCATGGCTTGAGTGGGATTTGAACCCACGGTCCCTGTGTCCAAGCGGCACAAGGCACACGCCTCAGACCACGCGACCACTGTGACGGCAAACAACTATAAGCAGGTTCTAACAACTAAACTAAGTAACTATCTAACTAGATGGCTTATGGAACACGAAACTTCATCACCGAATTAACAAATGCACTCCACCGGACCGTGACCTGGGCCAACAAAATCCAGTCTCCTTCGACTCCTATCTCCCATAGATCCCGCCTGAGATTATCCTCCCATCTACGTCTAGGTCTCCCCAGAGGTCTCTTCCCCTCAGGCTTCCCAAATAGTGGACCCAACCAACCAGATGGCTCACGGAACTCAAAAGTTCATCACCGAACTAACCAAAGCCCTCCACCGGACCCTGTCCTGGGCCAACAAAATCCAGGCTCCTTCAACTCCTATCTCCCATAGATCCCGCCTGAGATTATCCTCCCATCTACGTCTAGGTCTCCCCAGAGGTCTCTTCCCCTCAGGCTTCCCAAATAGTGGACCCAACCAACCAGATGGCTCACGGAACTCAAAAGTTCATCACCGAACTAACCAAAGCCCTCCACCGGACCCTGTCCTGGGCCAACAAAATCCAGGCTCCTTCAACTCCTATCTCCCATAGATCCCGCCTGAGATTATCCTCCCATCTACGTCTAGGTCTCCCCAGAGGTCTCTTCCCCTCAGGCTTCCCAAATAGTGGACCCAACCAACCAGATGGCTCACGGAACTCAAAAGTTCATCACCGAACTAACCAAAGCCCTCCACCGGACCCTGTCCTGGGCCAACAAAATCCAGGCTCCTTCAACTCCTATCTCCCATAGATCCCGCCTGAGATTATCCTCCCATCTACGTCTAGGTCTCCCCAGAGGTCTCTTCCCCTCAGGCTTCCCAAATAGTGGACCCAACCAACCAGATGGCTCACGGAACTCAAAAGTTCATCACCGAACTAACCAAAGCCCTCCACCGGACCCTGTCCTGGGCCAACAAAATCCAGGCTCCTTCAACTCCTATCTCCCATAGATCCCGCCTGAGATTATCCTCCCATCTACGTCTAGGTCTCCCCAGAGGTCTCTTCCCCTCAGGCTTCCCAAATAGTGGACCCAACCAACCAGATGGCTCACGGAACTCAAAAGTTCATCACCGAACTAACCAAAGCCCTCCACCGGACCCTGTCCTGGGCCAACAAAATCCAGGCTCCTTCAACTCCTATCTCCCATAGATCCCGCCTGAGATTATCCTCCCATCTACGTCTAAGTCTCCCCAGAGATCTCTTCCCCTCAGGCTTCCGAACCAATACTCGGTGAACACCTGTTGTCGCATCCATGCGCTCTGCATGCCCTGCCCATCTCATTCTTCTAGACTTAATCACCCTGACAATATTGGGGGAGGAGTACAGATTTTTAAGCTCGTCATTATGCAGTTTTCTCCACGCCCCATCGTCTTCCCTCAAATATACTCCTCAACACCCGATTCTCATACACCTGCAATCTGTGTTCCTCTCTCTGAGTAAGAGACCATGTTTAGCACCCATACAAAACAACAGGCAAAATTATTGTGTTGTATACTTTAATTGTCAGGTTCTTAGAAATCAGACGGGAAGACAAATAAATTTGAACTGAGAATTAGCAAGCGATTCAAATATATTCTAATCACTTACACTACATATTTCGGCCCTTTAAAAGATCCTTTGGCATTTCTTTAAAAATTCACTCAAAATATAAAAACTAACCTAATTTAATCTTTATAAGAGTGCAGATCCATATTCGTGGTCACATAGATATTATTTAAAGTGGCGCCAAGATAGGGCGTCGCAATGTTCGGCGTCATTTGCTAAAGTTGTAACCAATGTCATCCAAATCGTTCGAGTCACATTGCTG
>NW_019062159.1:2640-14313 GCF_000696155.1 Zootermopsis nevadensis
GAGAAGGGAAGCTACGAACTCCGCGTCACCAGGACAAATTGCGTGTCAGTCGCATTCCAACCATGAGCAGGCCCGTGGTGGCAGTCCCACCCCACATCTGCAACAGCCTGCCAGTGACCCGCTAGCTGTAAGGCATGCTTTGGTTGAAACTGAACATCTGTTGCATGCGAGTGCTGATGGGCGGTGCATGCAGAATGAAAGTATTCATGTAAGTGAGTCACCTAACTCAAACTTAAATCTCAGGGCAGATATCCAGAAATTAATCTCTGTAGAAATCCCGTTACCCACTTTTGTAGATGCTACGGCGCAAAATGCTTTGTTCCATGTGAAACAACTTGACGAATATTTCGAATTGAAAGCAATTCCTCCACAATTTCGTCTGACTATTGCTGTGAAGTCACTCACAAATGAATCAGCCAAGTCATGGATTCACGCGACCGCGGGAACGTTCCAAAATTATGAGAAATTTAAGAGTTCATTCATCAGACAATTTTGGAGTAACGAAAATCAGTCGGAAACTCGCTGCAGAATATACAGGGGCAACGTACCACGTGCGAAATGCAAATAAAATAACATACTGCGGTGAAAAGTGAACGAAATTTGGGCGCCCTGTCTTCAGGGACACATACACACACAAAATGTACCCATTCGAATTTTACCCTTATTTTAAATCATGAATACCCAGAGGGCGGTTTGCTGACTGCTTCCGGCCCTCGGTGTAACTTTTTGCGATCCGGAAGTTATACAGTTAGGGTTTTATACGTGGAACACAAATTAAATATAATGTGGAGGCCGTGTCTGGACGTCAGTCCCTATGTTTTATCTTTCAAACTACTGAACACTTGTGGAGAAACCAGGAGAGGCAGTATCAAGTCAGAGGAATGGAATTTGGTAGGGGAAACAACTATCAAAACCGCCCGACGCGTCGACAGCCGTATTTTGGAAATAGGCGAGACAACATTGCCACAGGTGGGCAGCACAGGGAGGAGGAGAGTCGGAATCACAGGCAGGGGAACCAGTTAAACCCTTACGCCCCCACTTTCAATCAGGAGAGGAAAGAGGAAGACAGCGATCTGCGGATTCCACGACCAAGCTCCAATCAGCATCAGGGGAATTAGATCAGGACGTGTCCGGAGGGCGTGGGTTCGTCCTAGATGGGTGCAATAGAGTAGAAAACGCCCCAAGGAATGAGTTAAAAGCCAAAAGGGTAGGAGTTTGCAATGACGAACTGGGTTTAGGAGACGAAGAAATTTTATTACAAGCGATAGATGGAGACAGATTAAACAATTGCCTCTACGTGAAAATTGTCATGGGAAGTGAAGAGGTGGACGCTTTATTAGATTCTGGATCGCAGATAAGTTTGGTCACTGAAGAAATCTACGAGAAATTAATATTGAAGCAACATCCAATTTTGACGCTGCCCGTTAAAGCCGCTATCCTGATTACAGCCCTCGGTAGCAAATCTAAGAGATTGAAGAAACAGGCAATGGTGGAATTTGAAATTGAAGGCGACAGATTCAACCAGGTTTTCCTCGTTGCTCCGCAGTTGATGGTTCCTATGATACTAGGTGCGGATTTCTTGAATGAAAACAAAGTGGTACTAAATGTTGCAGAGAGAAGCCTTCAGGCAGAGAGAGACGGAGTTGTTGTTAGGTACAAATCTAACAAGGGCGCAGGACAAGATATCGCGCGATGTAACGGACGGGACCCAAAGGACGATGGTCACTACAACGAAGCATACGTTAACCACACGCTGGTACTAGACTCTGGTAGCCAAAGCCAACTACAGGTGGATCAACCCGCAGCCATTCGTGATTGTAACCATTCGCAGGAAGGGACTGAGATTGGTGAAGAGATAGAAGGAGAACCCCCAGGTGTACATGTAATTTGTAGTTGTTGCAACAGGGATTGCAGTTATGATTGCTCCGAAAGGAAGATTGAGATTAATGAATGCGGGCAAGTGGACCCAGCAAAGTTAGAATACGGGAGACGTATCGATATCGATAAGGGGGAGAGGCAATGCAATACGAATAATTCAAACACAAGAGCTGCACCGGCTGAACGCCGTAACATTTCCAGCGAGGGCATGTCCGGTATCATAGAGGCCCAGGGAAACTTGTCGCGTCTGCAGAAAGGACAACTGTCAAATGTATTAGTTAAGTACTTGAACCACTTCACATTTCTTGGTGAATTATGTAGACGACTTACTAATTTACTCGAAGAACTACTGAGATCATCTCGAGAATTTGGGTACTGTATTACCGAAATTAACTGAAGCGGGCTTCACTATCAATGTGACAAAATGCAAGTTCGGGCAGCCCGAAGTCAAATTCCTAGGTCACATAATAAACGAGCACGGCGTCGTACCAGACCCTGGAAGGATGACAGCGATGCTAAACTACACAAAAAGTGCCCTGAGGTTTAAGGGAAAAAAACATGGTTACATAACCCAAAATATGAGGGTTTGAGCTAAATAATAGTTCATGCATTTCTTTAAAACGCTCTATAATGGAAAGCTATGGTAAGAACGCAAGGAATGTTTGAAACAGAATGCAGATTAGAGAAAGCAATTAGGGGTATATAAAGTAGTCAGACTATAAAAAGTTTATCCAAGTGGCATATGTTTGCCTTGTATTTGATTTGTATTTGATATGTTTCTATGTTATAAGATGTCACATTTGAGTATATGTACCAATTGTTCTAGGGAATAATTATCACTACATATAATCTTGAACGGGATAGAGGTACTTAGTTTATAGTGTAAGTTTAGTCAGATATATATAAAAGTAGTGAGGTAGGAGATAAATTGAGAGGATCTGTGAGTTATAATCTGTCAGAAATACAGGAACAACGCATGTGGAGATAGGGACTCACATAGGTGTGGAGTAAATTACATGCGAATGATGAATGTAGTATTTACTTATAAGGTAACATAATGACCTTGCTTCACGTTGGGATGTTTAGAGCTTAGATAAGAAGTTCAGACGAATTTGAAATCAAAATTGTCCTTACTTCATTATCGGGGAGTTTATACCAGTCCAGAACTGAAATAGTGTATAAGATTTTCTTTAATTTCAAAAGTAAAATTATTCGGTTTCTTACATTTGTTGTACCTGTATTTATTGATATAACAGCAGGGCGTTTCGTGTACACCGATTCCGAGGAGATATAGTTCAAGAAGAAACTTGAAGTTGTGACCCAGATTATGGTGACAGCCGGAAGCCAAAGACCCGGAGGTGTCAGAGATAGAATAATGCTACATCCGCATTATTCAGGAGGAATCTAGATTCCACGGAATCGCAGACTCTGGATACAGATAAATAATACAGATGCACCGCACGGAGAAGAATGCTGCAGATGCACAAAGAGGTCACAAAAGGTCAATGCCATTCGATGTCCACGACAAGATTACACGAAGGGTTTTCAAGATTCAAGCTTTCAAATTATTCAAGGTCTTTTCTGGATAATTTTTTCCTATCATTATTTCTGCCGAAGTGCGCATCTGACTTACGAATCTCATGTCAATTTAACGTCACGCATAATGTAAGGCCATGTCAACGTCATGACAAATCCAGCCAACGGTTTTCTGAAATGGATGCTTCAAAATTATCAAAGTAATCACAAAGTCATTTTTTCTCATGCCAAACTGAACATACCTTGTTTCCCATATCCATAACATTTACTTGTCAAGGACAGGTCACCGTAATGTCAAGGTCACGGCCAAATTAGAGTAAGGGTTTGCTGGATAGATATTTCTAAATTTTTCGTGGTCATATTTTGTTCATTTTTTCTCAGAACTGCTAGTATAAGACTAAAAATACTTATGTGTCATTCACAAATTGCCGTGCAGTGACCTGTTCATACAGAGTCCGGATCATAAAGAGACCGACTCCGGCAGTGACCGAAGCTCTCACAGACAGGATATGGCAGACACCGGTTCTGGCAGGCATCGGCGGCGGAGAATTAAAAAAATTAGAATTTTTGAAAATTTTGGAAAACCAAATAATGCTGGAAATTGTCACAGACAGGGTACGGCAGAGACCGGTTCTGGCAAAGGACCGGATGCGGAAAAACTTAAAAAAAGATTCCAATCTCTTCAAATGTTTCAAAAAATAAAAAATACTCTAAATTGTCCAAAAAGCCCACAAAACTAAAATATTTGGAAGAATGTCAACTTTAAAAAAATTTCAAAACTCTTACCATGGTCCTCCAGGTTGGGGGTTGGGCGTAAGGCTAAAAACTTTTCACCGTAAAAAAGGCACCGTTACGAAAAAATTAACAAAGACTCGGACCAGGAGGGACTCTTTGGCACGAACATGGATATTGAGAAAGGATATGAGATTTGGTACATGGAACATTAGGAGTCTCTATAAGGCTGGGGCGCTGAAATCAGTGAGTAGGGAATTAGAGAATTATAAGTTAGACTTAGTGGCAGTGCAGGAAGTGCGATGGGAGGGGGAGGGCACGATTCCAGGGGACAATTTTACATTTTTCTGTGGTAAGGGGAATGACAATCATCAGATAGGGACGGGTTTTTTGTTCATTGCAGAATTAGGGCAGCAGTGAAGAGAGTAGAATTTGTTAGTGACCGGTTGGCTTACGTAATTTTGGAAGGACGTTGGTGCGACGTCATTGTACTTAATGTTCATGCCCCAACTGAGAACAAAAGCGATGATATCAGAAATAGCTTTTATGAAGAATTGCAATCAGTATTTGATACATTTGGCAAGTATCACATGAAAATTCTGCTAGGAGATTTCAATGCAAAAATTGGGAGGGAGGATATCTTCAAACCCACAATAGGCAGCGAGAGTCTCCATGCACTTAGTAATGATAACGGTCTTAGAGCAGTAACCTTCGCTACGTCAAAAGATTTAATTGTAAAAAGTACAAAATTTCCACACCGTGATGTTCATAAATACACTTGGACTTCCCCAGATGGCAGAACACACAATCAAATAGATCATGTTTTAGTAGAGAAGAGAAGGCAGACAAATGTAATTGATGTGACGTCATTCGGAGGAGCAGATTGTGACACTGATCATTATCTGGTGGTAGCAAAAGTGAGGGAGCGGCTTTCAGTAAGTAGAGAAATATTTCGACACAGAATTTGGAATAATATTTAAATTTTAGAGACAAATGAAGATAATAAAATTGTGAGTATCAACTGAGAGTGGGAAAATGTATGAAAGTGCATCAAAATTTCAGCCAAAGAGAAACTAGGATACTACAGGAGAAAGCAAAATAAACCGTGGTTTGATGAAGAATGTTCAAAATTAAGAGATCGAAGGAAGCAAACAAAATTTCAATGGTTGCAGAACCCAAACAAAACAAATGCGGAGAATCTATGTAACGTGAGACGTGAGGCTAGTAGAACCTTTAGGACTAAGAAAAGGGAATACCTGAAGGGCAAAATTGCTGAACTTGAGACAAATAATAAGGAAATAATATCAAGAGACCTATACAGAGGCATTAATAACTTTAAGAAAGGATATCAACCCCAGACTAATTTGGTAAAGGATGATAGTGGCAATTTGCTTGCAGATCCAATAAAAATTGTGAATAGGTGGAAAAATTTCTTTAGCGAGCTCTTAAATGTTCATAATACTGGTGATATTAGAGACAGATTACATTCAGCTGAAATGTTAGTGACCGAACCTATCTCAGATTAAGTTGAACTAGTCATTAGGATATTGAAAAGTTATAAATTTCCAGGTATTAATCAGATTCTAGCAGAATTAATTAAATCTGGTGGCAAAGGGTTGCATATGAGGATCCATAAGCTTATTCAGTTAATTTGCGATAAGGAACACACAACAATGGAAGGAATTCATAATGATTCTTATTCATAAGAAGGGGGACAGGACTGAGTGTGGTGATTACCGAGGAATTTCTCTGCTATCAACCTCATACAAAATTCTATCCAACATTCTTTTGGCAAGATTAACCCCATATGCGAATGAAATTATTGGGGATCATCAGTGTGGGTTCAGACGAAACAGATCAACGATTGATCAGATCTTTTGCATTCGTCAGATACTAGAGAAAAAATGGGAGTTCAGTGGGACCGTACATCAATTATTTATAGATTTCAAAAAAGCCTATGACTCTGTGAAGAGAGAAGTGCTATATAATATTCTTATTGCATTTTGTATACCACAGAAGCTAGTGAGTCTAATAAAAATGTACTTAAATGAAACCTGTAACAAAATTCGAGTAGGTAAATATGTCTGAGACATTTTCCACCACGAATGGTCTGAAACAAGGAGATGCTTTGTCTCCTTGCTCTTTAACTTTGGGCTGGAATACGCCATCAGGAAAGTCCAAGATAGGCAGGAGGGTTTGCAATTCAATGGGACACATCAGCTATTGGCATATGCTGATGATGTTAATTTATTGGGAGACGATATAAATACAATAAAGAGTAACGCAGAAGTTTTACTAGAGGCTGGTAGACAAGTGGGGCTGGAAGTAAATTCAGAAAAAACTAAGTACATGTTAGTATCTCGTCATCAGAAGACAGGCGGGCAAAATTATCTTAGGGTAGCTAATAAATCCTTTGAAAGGGTTACAAAGTTCAAATATTTGGGAACAACAATAACAAATCAAAATGATACTTGTGAGGAAGTTAGGAGGAGACTAAATTCCGGAAATGCTTGCTACTTCTCAGTCCAAAATATTTGGTCTTCCCGTCTGATTTCTAAGAACCTGAAAATTAAAGGATACAAAACAATAATCTTGCCTGTTGTTTTGTATGGGTGCGAAACATGGTCTCTCACTCAGAGGGAGGAACACAGATTGCAGGTGTTTGAGAATCGGGGGTTGAGGAGGATATTTGGGCCTAAGAGGGAAGACGATGGGGCGTGGAGAAAACTGCACAATGACGAGCTTAAAAATCTGTACTGCTCCCCCAGTATTGTGAGGGTGATTAAGTCGAGAAGAGTGAGATGGGCGGGACATGTAGCGCGCATGGATGGGACAAGAGGTGTGCACCGGGTACTGGTTGGGAAACCTGAAGGGAAGAGACCGCTGGGGAGACCTAGACGAAGATGGGAGGATAATCTCAGGCGGGATCTATGGGAGATAGGAGTTGAAGGAAACTGGATTTTGTTGGCCCAGGACAGGGTCCGGTGGAGGGCTTTGGTTAATTCGGTGATGAACCTTCGGGTTCGGTAAGCCATCTAGTTAGTTAGTTAGTTAACATGGATTTTATTACATTTTAATTATGAAGTAATTTAATTCGATTATGAACCTTCGGGTTCGGTTAGCCATCTAATTAGTTAGTTAATTAAATTGAATGCCATAAATGATCTCCAACAGTGGATACGATTTAAATAAAAGCATTCGACACTCTGCAAATAGTAGCATGGAAAGTTTGATAATAGTCTTGGCTGCAGAAAATATTGTAATTAGCACCAATTAACATCTTGCTTTGAGTGGTAGAGAACTCAGCCTTTAAACTGGATTTTAGCCTTATAATTGCTATGAAACAAATGTAGCTTGTGAATAGGTGTGCCCCTTCTGTCTTTAGAGGTTCAAATTATGTGCGTGTGTATCAGAAGAGAGAATGTCAAAAGGGAATACTGCCATGTAGTGACCTGCTGTGCTGGTATCAAATACACAAATCTGAATCCTATTTATTCACCATGCTCCAAATCTAGCGTTCACAGAAAAAGTTAACCTTTTTTAGAATAAATTCTTCGAAAATTAATTGAATTTCGATACAACACATTTTATATAATGTGCCACTGTTGAACTGCAAATTCCTGTCTCTTACTAGACATTAACTCTTACACAAGATGCAGCCGTGTTTTGTGTAGCACAACTCCGTCCCAAGATGAGGTTCTGTCACTTTAAGGGCATAACAAATATTCATTGAGTATTTTTGTGCTGAATAAGGAAACAGTGGCTTGTTGAAATACAAATTCATTAATCTCAGTGAATAGTATTTATATATTAAACATATCTATTGCATGTCTGCAAGAAGTTGCATAATTGTGATCTTTAAGTTTGGATCTCCTACGCTATTCCTATCCATACAATTTTAACAACTAGAGCAGAGCGCTCCTTTCGGAGCTCCTCGGAGGGTTGGTCAAGTTTTTAAAACGCAACCAACCCCCCCCCCCCCCCACATGAATGTGGGATTGAAACGCAGCCAATCTATTTGTTGATAAACAAGTGACGCTTCCTAGGTAACCATTATTGTTTATTTGTTAATAAACAGATGACGTTTCCTAGGTAACCATCTTACACATTTTCATGACGGTTTTTGCGGAATGACCCTTCTGTATAGATGTATTTACGTCAAAACATAAAACCTTACAAAGACCACATTATCATACACTACTAACACCATACAAAATGTAAGAATTAAGTAGCCTTATACATGAGGTGATACGCCTCCAGTCATCATAAGAACGTTCTTTAGTGTAGGATACTTATCGGTTTCAAGTCGCACTATGGTCCGATTAAAATTAACGAAGTTGGGGTTCCCATTTCTCGCGTTTTCAGAACGTGAAACGCATAAATCTGGAACTTCGTTTATAAGCGTCAAGCGACTTCGTAGTTCGTCGGAGTGCGTCCCTAGCAGCTCATATATGCGTGTAGGCAGCAGACGTATTGATAATGCTTATTCGAAACACTCCGTGTATTTGAAGTACAACAAACTCGTGCCGCAGAAAACGGTCCAATGGCAAATCTACTTCAAAATGTTTAATATTTATGAGAGCACAAACAAAATCAGACAATCAGGCGTTGTCACTAACTTGACATAAATATAACCAGCCGCTATCCTCCCTTAAGGAGGAAGGTGGCTACAGAATTCCTCCGGTAGCCAACATTACAGAAGTAAAGTCCTTACAAAATTGTCTTCTCTACGACGCACTTTTTCTACAAGCGATTCACAGCTCAGCTCTTTCCACAATAACAAAGCGGATTGTTGACGGCATTGTACACTAATGAAATACAACAATGCTTAGTAAACAATGGCGTAACAATTAGTTTCTTAGGTAAAGGAATGAAGTGCAATACGGTTCATTCAGACTATTATACTGCATGCATAATAAATGAGAAAACAGCGCGGTCCATATTTACACATTTTTGGTAGTTGAAAAAATTCAAAGAAAATTACTCTATCTTTTAATTTGGTTACATTCAATCATAAATGTAAGAAATCAATAATTATTAACAAGTACTTTCCAATAAGAAGTGAATATATTTAAAAATAATCGGAACAGATGTGAAGAAACTACAATTCCAATTTCGCTTATTTAAATATAACGCACGGTTTCAGGAAACGTGATTAATTAGAAGGATGATTTTTGAGGGGCCCGGGCGCCGGGCAAAGAAAATGTTTCCTTCGTTCGAATCCCTGTAAAGATATGTTCTGTTGTTCGGATTGCAATAACTAGGGAAGAATGGCGCTAATGCAAATTCTGTTTTTTCCTGGGATTGACTGACTAAGGTCAAAAGCCCGAAAACGGTCTGAGTCCCAGAAGATGAACTTGTAAGAACCTGTCTTATTTCCCCTTAGGAAATACCGCAGAGTCTACTAAACATGTGTATACTCGAGATTGGGTGTTGACGTTTGTTTGCTCGTTCGCTTGTGGCTCGTGAAGAAGAAACCTAGCGTAATTACACTTTAAGACAAATGACAAACACAGGAAGGTCAGAACTCTGGGACAATCGTCCTGAGTTTGATTTCCGGCAAGGGGGGGTTCATTTAACTCCGAAACAAAGCGAGATAGAACAACGGCGCCATGATCAGAGATTTTTGCCTGGAAGAGGAGATTACAGAAACAAAGGCCTCAACACTGGGTTCGACTCCGGACAAGCACAATGTTGAAGCAAACTATTTAAGACCTAATGCATTTTACAAGGCCAAAATCCAATAAAAATCGAATTTTGGGGACTGGAGTATTTCGCCGTCTCCAGGTAAATATCCGACTCTGTTGGGCCCAATAAACACAGCTAGTCCCTGTCTCTGGACGTTACCGTTGCAAAAGGCAAATTCCTGCGCAAGCGCAAGACATCGTCCCTTGCTAGATAATGTTTGAAATTGTAAACAGAGCCTTATACCTAACACGAGGGTTTCTTCGCGGCGGAAGACTTGGTCATTCAAAGTAGGGTCTTGCTGCTGATGAGAGGAATCGCGTGAGGCAAGTTGTCCTTCATGAAAAGGATTTCGGTTGGACAGATGTCTGGAATTTGAACCGAGTGTTAGCTCTGAGAATGGGGGATGGGGGTTCACGTCAGCTGAAGGCCTCAATAATTTGGGGTTGGCGGGCCGTCCTGCTTTTGAATTATACCCTTGTATTTTCCTTACACCTCAGGAGAATCTCGGAAAACCTCACTCTTCCGCAACTTTCTGCTAGCGTCAAGTAAATCTTCTAAGTTCTTCTTCATCAAATTAGTCGCTACCAAATTAAATTTTAAGTGTGTCTAGTCTAAATATATTATGTCTCGGATCAATTAAAAGTCTTTCGGCGATGTTAATCAAAGCGTGATCACGTACATTGACCTTCTACGACTTTAATTCCCAGAAACAGAATTTACGTTTCTTCACTACGATCCCAGCAGTTGGTATGAAATTTCATACTTGCCACTTACACTGTAAGCAGTGATAATTTGGAATCCTTAAATATTTTTAGACCATCTTCGTATTAAAAGTGTTACGAAATTAATTAACAAGATTTTTTGGTATTGCTGTAAACGTTCAAAAATTTACCATAAATGGAGGAGGTATTTGAAGTACAACAACCTTGTGCTGTAGAAAACATTTCAATGGAAATTCTACCTCAAGTTGTTTAGTATTAAAATCAGACAATCGGGCGTTGCCAAAAACGCGACACAAATGCAACCAGCTGCTATCCTCTATTAAGGACGAAGGTGGCTATATAATTCTTCCGGTAGCCATCATTACAGAAGTAGAGTCCTCTATATTAATGGAGTTACTGTCATATGAATGTTTAATTACACACCAACCCTCAAGACACCTCAGAAAATTATAAATAATAATAATAATAATTTAATTCAATTCATTTATTAAAGTGCTTGACAACAGATAAAAAGCCAATAACAGCCAAGCACTAACAACAATACAAGCCTTACAATACAAATACAAACAAACAAAGAACTGATTACATAAATATACAGTATTAATTTAATGCAAAGTAATTAATAAGTAAATAGTAAACACTAATAAAATACAAGGAATAAAATATAAACAAAAATCTAATTAAAACCAATAACCAAGCTAGATCCAATCAAGGCTACTCTCTAAATCATTTCTCTTATTGAGAAAGTACCCTCAAAAGAAACAATGTTTATGCCAAATACATCCGAAAATTGACATACGTCATTTGCAGCAATGACACAAATGGCACCTGTCTAAGTGCATTGCACACACTAAAAGTAGAAAATTCTCTTACTTACCTTGACGTCACACGAATACCAACAGTGTCCATGATGGAATTGCCATTTATTTTGCCCTTAAATACATTAATAAGAAATAAAGCATCAAGGTGCCGTCGTCTAGTATAAAGTGCTCTGAAATTTAAAGTAGTTAAAATCAATTGATATTTACGAGTAATATTGAACTGAAGAAACCGCTAATTACACAAACTGGCAAATTTCCTTTAAATATTATCTAATTTATTAGAATCTGTGTGTGTA
>NW_019062188.1:0-11700 GCF_000696155.1 Zootermopsis nevadensis
ATTACTTTGCTAAAATAACAAAAGGAACGTTTATAATCATGCTTCTTATTTAATATTCTTTAATATACAATTCATATTTAATTGGAACATTTCAACTATTTAAAAAAAATCTAGACAATTAAACTAAAAACAATTTAATTAAAAGCAATTTTATTAAAAAACTATTTATGTAATACAATTTAACATTTTCACTAAAAATTTTACTACTTAACTAAAATATAAACAATTAAACTAAAAAAAATTTAATTAAAAACAATTTAATTAAAACACTATTTAACTAATACAATTTAACTTTTTCACTAAAGAAATTAAACTACTTAACTAAAATATAAACAATTAAACTAAAAACAATTTTATTTAAACACTATTTAACTAATACAATTTAACTTTTTCACTAAACCAATTAAACAATTTAACAAAAAATTAATTAAAACCAATTTAATTAAAACACTATTTAATTAATACAATTTAACTATTTCGCTAAAACAATTAAAGTTTTTAACTAAAATATAATCAATTAAACTCAAAACAATTTAATTAAAAACACTATTTAACTAATACAATTTAAAAATTTCATTAAACACTTTTTGGCGTTCCTTAGAAAAGTATGAACGCAAACTTTTTATTTTGTTTTTTACATTCTTCACGTCGATGTTTAACTTGCTGCTCATCTCAGTCAAAGCATCGCTACGTTTTGTTTTATTAGTGTAGTCTCGATGGTTGTGGTCCCATAACAGTTGAAACGACCTGTAAATGTCGATAAACAACAAAGTTTCTTCTTCCGAAGACGCCATCTTGAGAAGCGAGACGCACGGCGTGTTGAACCAAAACCCACTCGGGCTGGGAACACGTGCAATGAGGCATGCGCTGCTAAAACTGCTGCCGTTCAACTCTCTTCAGGCATGCGTAGACGCATGCGTTACGTGCGCTATTGCTTGCGCTATAACGCATGCCATTGACGAACGTAAAAGCGCACGAGTGTAGACGTAGCTTTACGTGTTTGGAGGATATGACCAGAGATCACCTAATACCGTAAAACATGTGTATTACAGCCTTTGCCCATTTGTTTTTGCAGGTTATACAGCGTTCAGCGCTAAAATAATTTATACATCGCTTAAAAAAGGAGTAAAGCTGTCCCTCTCTGTGCCATGTAGGCGCTTTAGCAAAATGTGAATCTCTTAATACTTTTCTGCCAATTACGAACCTACGGAAAATCTATAATGTGGGTACTGGGTGAGTGTACATCTGAAACAATAAAATTATTCCAGGTGACCACTGCAAATGCAAGTTAAATTCAGCGGGACGCAGTAGCTAATAAACATACCTACACATTATGAAATATTGTTATACAATGATTATTTTACCAAAATGCAAGAATTTGGGTGTTTTATTACTCTGACAACAGAAGCAACGTGAAGATAAAATTTCACTAATGTTTACAAGAGTATGTATTTGATGTATGAGAAATATCTAAAAGTATGCACAATGCCCCATAGTAAACAGTCAAGGTCTACTTAAAGAATATATATCACCCTATAACATCATAACCAAGATTTTGGTGCTTAGTGGATAAGTGGGCGGGGATCGAGACCATCCTGCCTTCATGGTCTGAAGTCCAGGTGAAGTTAGAAAATGTCACCCCGGTTAGTGCTGCTTCTAAGTCTCTGTTGGATGACGCTCCTGTCCAAGTAAATTCTGATGCTGCGGTTGGAAAAATGAGAAGTCGTGTTGTGTCCGACCTGGTGAAAAATATCCCTTTGCTTCTTGATACTGATCCAGAAGACATTCTAAAGTTTCTTATTCGACTTAAGGGAGTTCATGATTTAAAATTGCTTTCTGATTTTGAGTTTCTCTCATTAATTGTTGGGAGAACGTCTGGTAGAGTGGCCCAAATTGTTGGAACATATTTGGTTGGTACGCCCGATTGGGGTACATTTTGTTCTGAATTAATTGCAACTTTCTTTCCTCCCAGGATTAGGGAGAGATTTTTGGTTTCGTATGTTCTTGATCGTTTTCAGGCAGCGGATGAAGAATTGAATCAATATTTGATGGCGGTAGTAGCTGCAGCTGACATTCTTGGATATGAGGGTTCTGAACCTCTACTGGTGAATAGGATTCTTCAGAATCTCCACCCTTCAGTTAGGTCATATCTTCAGTTTTCGGATAAGCCGACTACTATTGGTGAGTTGTTTTCCTTGGCGACGATTGTAGCGGAAGCTGTGGCTGTGGAGAAACAGCGAGATATTGCAGGTCTATTACCTTCAAGTTCAAGTTTAAGGCCTAGTCCCAAGGTTGTTCCTGTAACTAGTAGTATGGTTATGGCGTCTCCTGGTAGATCTTTAGATTCTAACGTAACTTGTTATCGTTGTGGTGGTATAGGCCACTTTTTAAGAAATTGTCCGTCGACTCAGGTTAATAGTAGGTTTGTCCCTAGGAGTCAGGGAAACACCATAGGCGTTCGGCCAAGACAACTAGGAAGGCTGGAACCCGGACGCCAAAGAAAACCCAGCCAGTGAATATTAGGTCTTCTTCTAAATGTAATGTTAGTAGTCCTTGGCTAGTTGTGGTCATCAAGGAATGGCGCTTACCCACTGTTTTTGATTCTGGCTCATCTCGATCCTTCATTAGGCGAGATGTTTTTGAGCGCATGAAACAACTTGGTCTTCATCATACCCTGGAATCTGTTCAAGATAGTTGTGTTACTGCGAATGGTCAATCTTGTAAGATGACACAGGCTGTGGTGTGCTCATTCAAAATTCAGTCTTTTTCTTGGAAATTTAAGTTCCTGGTCTTTGACCAGTGTTCCGTGCCCTGTATTCTGGGAGCAGACTTAATGTCTTATGCGAAAGTAATGTTAAATTTTGCAAGTTATAGTTATAGTTTTGGTTTCGCTCCTGATAGGGAATTTAAGTTTTTACCTTTGGAATCTTGCAGGAAGCAGTTTAATATTTTGCCATGTTCTGTTGATGTCTTTGACAAGTTTGTATGTCAGTGTCTACCTATGTTCGATGTCGAGAAGGTAGACAATCTTGTGTCGAGTTTTCCCCTGTTGTTTTCTGAGAAATTAGGTACCGTCAAAGGAATGGTATGTAACATTGATTTGACGGATGAGGTTCCTGTCCGGAGTAGACCGTATCAGTGTGCTCCGCCTAAATTAAAAATTTTGAGAGAAACCGTCCAGGAGTTATTGGATAAAGGGGTGGTGAAGAAGAGTCAGTCTCAGTATGCTAGTCCCGCTTTCTTGGTTCCAAAACCAAATGGATCTCACCGTATGGTGATTGATTACCGACTGTTGAACAAAAAGGTAGTTTTTGATGCCTTCTGTTGAGCATGCTTTTGATACTTTTTCCAATGCTAAGATTTTCTCTGTTTTAGACTTGAATTCTGCATACTACCAAATTCCATTGTCCTCTAAAAGCAGGAAGGCTACTGCTTTTTGTACTCCTTTTGGGTTATTTGAGTTCACTAAATTGCCCATGGGGATTAGTGTTGGTTGTCAAACCTTATGTCGCGTGGTAGATTCATTATATGGCGATATTAAACTGAAATTCGTATATAACTTCATGGATGATCTTGTAGTTTATTCTCAAAATCTCGACGAACATCTTGAACACTTAAAGGAAGTGTTTCGACGCTTGGAAAACGCAGGTTTTACTTTAAATCGCAACAAGGTTCATTGGTTCACTTAGCTCAGTCCGAGATTAAGTTCTTGGGACATACTCTGTCGGCTCAAGGAGTGAAGGTTTTGCCCGAACGAGTGGAAGTAATTCAGAAATTTCCGACGCCTAAAAATCTAAAGGCTTCCTAGGAATGGCAGGATTTTATGCACGATTTGTGCAGAATTTCTCGCTTTGAAGCGTAAGAACGCTAAATTTGTCTGGGGTGAGAGCCAGCAAACTGCATTCGACCAGCTGAAAGCAGCATTGTCAACACCTCCTGTGTTGCAGGTTCCTGATTTTTCTGAAGAGTTCGTTCTTGTAAGCGACTCAAGTGATGTCGCCATTTCGGCTGTTTTACATCAGAAACGTGATGGCGATCTAGCTCCCATAGCGTATGCTAGTCGCTTGTTGTCCCCTGCGGAAAGGAAGTATTCCATCTACGAGAAGGAATGTCTTGCCGTAGTGTTTGGGTGTGAGAAGTATCGTGCATATTTAGAGCACAAGGAATTCACTGGTTTGTCATATTCCTGGAAAAGCCAATGTGGTGGCTGATTGCCTGACTAGGCAATATCAAGAAACACCTACTGATGCTAAATTCTCTGGTTTGATACTGCAACATCTTCCTGCAGCTTTCCAATCCATTCGTGAGCATCAATTGAAGGATCCCTTTTGTGTAGAGATGCGTCAAAAGATTGCTGCATCGGATCCGAGTATACGACATTTTAAGTTTCATAATGATACCTTGGTCTATTTCCCTTCAAGAGCAAAAGGAAGGAGGTTCGTAGTTCCTGAATCTTTGAAACCAATGATCTTCGAGTATTTCCATGATTCTACCTTGAGTGCTCATTTAGGGATGACTAAGACACTTCGTCGTATTTCAAATGTCTTCTATTGGCAAGGCATGAGGGCAGATGTCCTCGATTACGTGAGGAAGTGCCAAGCTCGCCAACGAGCAAAACCTGCTCGGAATACTCGAGTTGGACTACACCAGAGTCAAGTGGTTACAAAACCCATGGAAAGACTGTTCATTGATTTTGTAGGACCCATCGTTCGTACTCGTAAAGGAAATGTTGCCATGTTAGTTGTCTTAGATGGTTTCTCCAAGTTTGTGTCTTTGTACCCCGTGAGGAAGATAACTTCTGAAGCTGTTGTTAGCTGTTTGATGAAGAAGTTCTTTCCTTGCTATGGGATTCCACAGTGTATTGTTTCAGACAATGCGACTGTCTTTAAGTCCAGAGCTTTTTATAACATGTGTTTCTCTTGGGGGATTCAACATGTAACGACGTCTCCATATTACCCTCAAGTCAATCAAATTTAAAGGCGGCGTTGAAGATTTACCATCATTCTCAACATACACGCTGGGATGAGAATCTCCAATCCTTGTCTATGGCATTCAATTCTGCCTGGCATGAGTCAACAGGAGCTACTCCAGCGAGATTATTCCTTGGTCGGGAATTAAACCATCCCCTCGGGTTGAAATGGGAATTGTTTGATTTAGACATGCAGAAGGATTCTGTAGAAATGAAGGATTTTTGGGCTGATGCCCTGAGTAACCTTCGTAAGGCTAGAGAGAGGGTAGCCAACAGATACAATCAGTCAAGGAGGCAGGCTGAGTTCCGTGAGGGAGATCTGGTATTGGTGAGGCTTCACCCCACCAGCTCTAAGTTGTTGAAACGCTCCGCGAAGCTAGAGAACATTTGGTCTGTTCCGCTTGTGGTAGCAAAATTCTTATCTGCTGTGACGGTACAACTAGCGAATCCTGATACTGGAGTCTTTGTGAGAAAGGCCCATGTTTCGCAGTTGAAAAAGTTCTTTCCCGGTGATTGATGGGAAGAAATCTTGGATATGTAACTGTATATTGTTCTTATGAATTATTTTGTATGTTATTATTAGGATATCTGTTTGTATGTGTTATGTGTTATTTAATATGTATTAGGTCGACCCATATTTTTGTAATGATGATGCGGATGATGATGATATAATATGGATGTGGGTGGTATAGATGTAACTTTGGTATGAGTGAATTTTGGCGTTTGTGTAACTGCTGTAAAGGTTTTCCTAGTTCCAGGAGCTGAGAGACTTTCCTGTGTTCCCCTTTTCTTTCCCTCTGGCTGTGCTGGTGATCGTCCAATGCGAGACTGGATACTGTGTAATGGTGTGGTGACCCCCTCCCTGAAGAACATTCAAGTAACATCTGTGAACACTTCGGCCAGTGATGGAAGAAGGAGTTTGTCAGTGAGTGAGCCGCTCCTGCTGGCGGGAGATGGACTTTCTGCTGACTAGGCTCTGGATATATTCTACTTTGTGCACATCCGGAGGTGCGCAAATCCGTCGGCCTGTTGTGATTGTGGAAAAGGGGCTACTCGTGGCTGCTTTGTGTGGCCATGATGGACTCTGGTTTTTACTATGTGCTCGATTCTTAACATCTGATTGACTATGTTCTTCGGAGGTGGAAGAGAAAAATTGTAAAGTAAAACTTATTCAAGTTTTTCTTTGATGGAGGGGGCGGTACTGAACCATTCTATGGTTCAAGGGTCTGTTAGCGACCTCTGTGGGCCAGCGTTTGAATTGTGTTTGCTCGGCCACGAGAAGTTGTGATTGACCATCTGTAACGTTCCAGCCATGATTTCTCCTTGTCCTATGAGACTTTGTCCAACCAATTAGCTGTCATCTCTCCATCCCCCGTCTCCTGCTCTGAGGACTTGTGGAAGGATGTGGCCTTGCTACCTCTCGCTTTTTTTTGCCAGCTATGATAAGAGATGGATGGGTAGTGAAATTCTGTCTGGATTTGAGATTGTGTGCGCATCTTCTTTTGGTTCTAAATTCGGTTTAATATTGTGTCCTGTGGTAGCTGACAATGAGAGAGCAATTGCGTATATTTTCTGGTGTGCTATGTTTTGTTATATTTGAGTGAATTTGTAGTATGGTATGCTTGTGATCGGGCGTGGCCCAGTTTCCATGGGCGTTGCATCATCATAACCATGTTTGGCTAGTTTTTTTATGTTACAGTTGGTATTCTCTTATATTGTGGTAACTTATGTTGAATTTGGTATTATTTATATTATTAATTGATGGAAATTTGTATTTTACTGATTGCATTCACTGATATACTTGTCTTGAGACAAATTGTAGCGACACCCGTCGCGAGGCTAAGCGAGGGTAGTCAGTTCTAGGAATTACGCAGTTGACAAGGAGGCACTGCGTAATTATTGCTTGATTTCTAAAGCCTACGAATGGTGAGAGGCTAGCGTAATTTCTTAATTTTGCCGTGGCGTGGTGACGCTAGACAGAGGAGAGTGGGAGTTGAGAGAGATTAGTGTGTGGATTGGTTGACCATGCGGGTGCTTGGTCGTTAGAGAAGGTGTAGTTTCTGGATTTGTGAAGTGAAGAAAAACGTGTGAACCGTGCCATGGGGCACCCGGTGTTCTGGTTTTTTTGTTGTTGTAACATATATGTAAGTTCTGTTGAAGTTGGAAAATCATATGTGTCATCACATTGGTGATGCACGTGAACATTTCCTGTTTGAATCTTGTAACGTGGTTACAAGGGGTACCACTTGCAGTGGCGAGTTTGGGCCGGTAGGTGGTCGGGTAAAGTCGAGCAGCTAAGTCAGCGCACACAACCCTACAATTTTGAGGGGGGGGGGAGCTTTTTACTGTAATTCTGTTTCATAGGGGAATGTTTCTCGCTGCTGTGTCTTGGGTGTGGTAGCCAGTGAAGTATGGATGCACCACGTGTGTGTGTAACACGAATGTTCATTCTATTATATTAGCATTGTACAAGACAAATTAATTATTCATTTTTTATGGTTTATATTCTTGTTTCTTTTTTATTACATATTGTCATATTACTTTGCCTTTTTTGAATATATTACATTAGTTGTTTGGTTTGAATTCTAATGGATGTGATTTTTCTGATATTCAACTACCTAATTTCATGTTCCTTGTTTCCCCTATTCTATAACGGGGCATAGAATACACAAACGATGAGTCAGCAGGATAGATGGACCTAAAAAACGGTGCAAAGTCCTCGTCCCAGTTCTCACTGCAGTCCTCGTCTCAGTTCTGACTGCAGTCCTTGTCCCAGTTCTGACTCCAGTCCTCGTCCGAGGTCTAAATGCAGTCCTCGTCCCAGTTCTCACTGCAGTCCTCGTCTCAGTTCTGACTGCAGTCCTTGTCCCAGTTCTGACTCCAGTCCTCGTCCGAGGTCTAAATGCAGTCCTCGTCCCAGTTCTCACTGCAGTCCTCGTCTCAGTTCTGACTGCAGTCCTTGTCCCAGTTCTGACTCCAGTCCTCGTCCGAGGTCTAAATGCAGTCCTCGTCCCAGTTCTCACTGCAGTCCTCGTCTCAGTTCTGACTGCAGTCCTTGTCCCAGTTCTGACTCCAGTCCTCGTCCGAGGTCTAAATGCAGTCCTCGTCCCAGTTCTCACTGCAGTCCTCGTCTCAGTTCTGACTGCAGTCCTTGTCCCAGTTCTGACTCCAGTCCTCGTCCGAGGTCTAAATGCAGTCCTCGTCCCAGTTCTCACTGCAGTCCTCGTCTCAGTTCTGACTGCAGTCCTTGTCCCAGTTCTGACTCCAGTCCTCGTCCGAGGTCTAAATGCAGTCCTCGTCCCAATTCTAACTGAAGTCCTCGTCCCAGTTCCCACTCCGGTCCTCGTCCCAGTTCCGACTGCAGTCCTCGTTCCAGTTCTCACTACAGTCCTCGTCCCAGTTCCGACTGCAGTCCTCGTTTATTCTGTGATTCATAATGGATTGATAGTGGGTGAAATTGATTTCAGTGTGTCAATACTGACAACCTGAAACATGTATCTGACTGTAACACTTTACTTCAGAGTCATTTGATCAGCAGGATTCTTCCAGTTTAGGTGGTTATCAATTTTCAGACTGCAGAATTTTACTTTTGCGCATAGTGGTGAATTATTTGTTACAAATTTTATTAAATTTTTCCTAAATTTAGGTTTGGGGTGGTTTGTTTGCTGTGAACTGTATTGTTCACTCCACGTCTCAAATGTACTCACCTTGTACGAGGCACAAGTTCGATTGTGTCTCGAATGAATAATAGAGACCAACCATGAATGGAGCCTCCAGGCCCTTCTCGAGTAACTCTCGTTCGGTACGATATTGCTGGCGGAAAGCCTCACAAGACATAATTTCGTTAATGTCTTGCGTCTTTAAAGCATATTTAGTGCCATCATCTACGCCGCCGACCTTCCGCACTAGGTATACTTTTCCATAACCTGGAACAGCACGCAATCATGTTTCCTGTTACTATGTCCTCAACAAGGGCTCTGATATTTGTAGACCCTCTCTCTTCACTAAGCATGAATTCTGTAAAACGTTGTGTGTGCAATATCAAGCCTTCATGACTAAAGGTAATATTTTTCGATACACGTTCTGCACAGGCCCATTATCCAAGAAGCAGTTAAACCACTCGCCACCAGTGTCGTCGTTCTGAAAGATCAGAGCGCGAATCTTAAGTAGCTTCTATGAATGGCCGTGTCGGGTGACACAAACAGAAAGAAATCCCACTTAGCTCTGCAATATTATCTATGTGTAATAATACATCATATATAATCAGAATTATTTTTGTTAAACAGATACTCCTATAATGTTTATGCTTTGAATCTTCTTTGGAGGGTCACTGACCCAGTCACACCAATTCCCTTTTATGTTTAGTAGGGGCTCGATTTCCACTAACAACATTTCGCAGATGACATTCAAGAAGAATGTCAATCACCCGTCATCAGAAAGAGAAAATTATCGTTGACAGAAAATTTTGATTGCCTTAGGCTCGGCAGAACAAAATTCCGAGCAATTTGTAACCATCTTCTGGAAGCAATAAACGTTCTCTGATATTCTGACACTAAATCTTTATAGAACATTATTAATCAAGACTTGGCTCTGAGTTTAGGAAGATTATGATCCAACAACACTTGTTCATATTAGCAAATGTCTGAATGGAGTAACTCTTGTAACTGACGTCTAAAATATTTATTGTTTCTGCAGATTCGTTTGCGTAAATGTAAGTCGCGTGAGTGTTCCTAGACGGAGGTTAAGCTCCACTCTTTTCACTTACATTGCTGTTGTCTCAGCTGATTTACTGCTACTGGAGCGGCTCACAAGATCAGCAGAGAAATCCACAGTTAATTTCCGAAGTTTTTACTACAAGAAATCGTACTTGCCTCCTCTCCCCAGAAGTTGGAGCGGCTCGAACTCCTTGAGCCTCGGAAGACCGGTCTCTGAATGTTCGACCGCACCTGGAGAACGAACAGCCTCGGCATTTTCAGAGGTACGAGCCGAAACTTCGTCTGCCTCGTCTAATCTGCCTTCCTAGTCCCAGTTAACATTGCAATCCTCGTCCCAGTTCTCACTGCAGTCCTCGTCTCAGTTCTGACTGCAGTCCTCGTCCCAGTTCTCACTGCAGTCCTCGTCTCAGTTCTGACTGCAGTCCTCTCCCAGTTCCGACTGCAGCCCTCGTCCCTGTTCTCACTGCAGTCCTCGTCCCAGTTCTCACTGCAGTCCTCGTCCCTTTTCTCACTGCAGTCCTAGTCCCAGTTAACATTGCAATCCTCGTCCCAGTTCTCACTGCAGTCCTCGTCCCTTTTCTCACTGCAGTCCTAGTCCCAGTTAACATTGCAATCCTCGTCCCAGTTCTCACTGCAGTCCTCGTCCCAGTTCTCACTGCAGTCCTCGTCCCAGTTCTGACTGCAGTCCTCGTCCCAGTTCTTACTGCAGTCCTTGTCCCAGTTCTAATTGCAGTCCTGGTCCCAGTTCTCACTGCAGTCCTCGTCCCATTTCCGACTGCAGCCCTCGTCCCAGTTCTCACTGCATTCCTCGTCCCAGTTCTCACAGCAGTCCTCGTCCCAATTCTCACTGCAGTCCTTGTCTCAGTTCTCACTGCAGTCGTTGTCTCAGTTATGACTGCAGTACTTGACCCAGTACTCACTGCAGTCCTCGTCCCATTTCTCACTGCAGTCCTCGTCAATTTTCTCACTGCAGTCCTTGTCCGAGTTCTGACTGCAGTCCTCGTCCCAATTCTAACTGCAGTCCTCGTCCCAGTTCTCACTACAGTCCTCGTCCCAGTTCCGACTGCAGTCCTCGTCCCAGTTCTCACTGCAGGCCTCGTCCCAGTTCCGACTGCAGCCCTCGTCCCAGTTCTCACTGCAGTCCTCGTCCCAGTTCTCACTGCAGGCCTCGTCCCAGTTCCGACTGCAGCCCTCGTCCCAGTTCTCACTGCAGTCCTCGTCCCAGTTCTCACTGCAGGCCTCGTCCCAGTTCCGACTGCAGCCCTCGTCCCAGTTCTCACTGCAGTCCTCGTCCCAGTTCTCACTGCAGGCCTCGTCCCAGTTCCGACTGCAGCCCTCGTCCCAGTTCTCACTGCATTCCTCGTCCCAGTTCTCACAGCAGTCCTCGTCCCAATTCTCACTGCAGTCCTTGTCTCAGTTCTCACTGCAGTCGTTGTCTCAGTTATGACTGCAGTACTTGACCCAGTACTCACTGCAGTCCTCGTCCCATTTCTCACTGCAGTCCTCGTCAATTTTCTCACTGCAGTCCTTGTCCGAGTTCTGACTGCAGTCCTCGTCCCAATTCTAACTGCAGTCCTCGTCCCAGTTCTCACTGCAGTCCTCGTCCCAGTTCTCACTGCAGTCCTCGTCCCAGTTCTCACTGCAGTCCTCGTCCCAGTTCTCACTGCAGTCCTCGTCCCAGTTCTCACTGCAGTCCTCGTCCCAGTTCTCACTGCAGTCCTCGTCCCAGTTCTCACTGCAGTCCTCGTCCCAGTTCTCACTGCAGTCCTCGTCCCAGTTCTCACTGCAGTCCTCGTCCCAGTTCTCACTGCAGTCCTCGTCCCAGTTCTCACTGCAGTCCTCGTCCCAGTTCTCACTGCAGTCCTCGTCCCAGTTCCGACTGCAGTCCTAGTCCCAGTTAACACTGCAGTCCTCGTCCAAGTTCTCACTGCAGTCCTCTTATCAGTTCTGACTGCAGACCTTGTCCCATTTCTGACTGCAGTCCACGTCCCATTTCTGACTGCAGTCCTCGTCCCA
>NW_019062205.1:0-42581 GCF_000696155.1 Zootermopsis nevadensis
AATTGTCTGGGAAGACATTTTTGATAAAATCATTTGGGCAGCATGAAGTCAGGTTTCCCTCCTACCTAGATTGGTAAATTAATCTGTTCATATAATTTTAATCTAATTTGACCGCTATGTATGTTGTATAACTAACTAGATAGCTTACCGAACCCGAAGGTTCATCACCGACTTAATCAAAGCCCAACACCGAACTCTGTCGTGGACCAACAAAATCCAGCCTCCTTCAACTCCTATCTCCCATAGATCCCGCCTGATATCCTCCCATCTACGTCTAGGTCTCCCCAGCGGTCTCTTCCCAACCAATACCTGGTGCACAATTCTTATATTGTATAACAGTGTTTTATTTTTAAAAGGTTGTGATGTTGGCAGTACTGCTGGAGTAGTGTTGTAATATGAAACATTGGTATAGGTTATGTTTTACCCAACTTTTGTACCAAGTACAAACTATAATAATCTGCAGATGACTCCTAGTCGGTTGTAATATATTGCATATAGGGCAGCGCTGTAGAAAGTGCAGTTTTATGCATTTTATACTTCTTATTTTAATTTTTCTTTTGAGCGAGTTCAAATTTAATTCTGTCAGTTAGTTGAAGCGAAATTACATGAAATTATTATAATTATCAGCTGCCGATACCGCATGTGAGTAACGAGTTTTATAAGACGAGTTTGCCAATCTGAGTCGTAATATAACCAACTTGCCTGCAACTACATTCAAGTGATAGGCCTTGTTCTGGATGTAACTGGATTTTAAATAAATGCAGATCAGAGTTTAAAATCTAAAGTGAAAACCCATTTTACAAACAACACCATAAAGGATGTTTTATAAGATTGCTCCACGCACAGGGTGTTGGATAAAATTATTACAAAGAAATGTAGGTGTGTAAGGATGGTAATTTCTGAAGCTAAACTAGGGAATTCTTTAGTGATTTTATAGGAATTTAAATATTATGAGATTTGAAGTGTTCACGTCTCTGAAAATGTGGATTGTGGTCTTTGGTTTATGATACGGTTACTGACGTTCAATCTACCCTGGAATTGGGGTAATAGGTTCCTTTGAGGCGCTGATAACTATCTATAGGCTATCAGGCATCAATAACCAACAATCCTATCCATGAATTAAGAACCATAGAAAGTACAAGACATACAGGGTGTTTCAGAAAGTCGTAAACTTGTTATGAATCAGACACCGTCTAAGTACAATAATTAATTTTAACGAGGGACTTTTTAGCCTTTTGTTAGTATGTATGTGCTTATTTTAAATTGAAATATATTTTTTTCATAAAACTAGTTTAGCTATTCATTAATCAACAGGCTTATTGTTTTTTTCTTATTTACACACGAAATATGCTTATGTTACCACTATCGTATATTTGTCATGTCTTATATTCTCAGAGTAGATTTTAATCAAACGTGATACAGACATCATCCCATTGGCAGTCATAACACCTTTGTACTCGTTAAATTCCTGCTATTAATAAAACCAACATGACGGCAGTGCGGACGTCTGATTTGGGAATTATGTTAGTTCTAAGTACTTTATGATCCTAAAATGTTACGTGGTAATCACTATTTCAAAATTATTTACCATTCAAAAACAATTTGTGGCGATTTCTCACTGAATTCTGAAGCCACTTAATTCCAAGTCCACCTATTAGCTAAGCCTTAGCCAAAACATATGGAATTAGTATCACACTGTTAATTTTATTCAAATAAAGATGCAAAGCGTTTAAAGAAACATGGGTGTTCGGGAACCTTAAGTCTGACCTGTCATGTACCCAGAATAAAATCGGGGAAGTTACCTCACGCTAGTAGTCGGCTGCAGGGGTCGAACGGATGTGATGAGGAGCTGCATACTTTGTACTCTTTGCCATCGCCCTGGTGATGGAGGCAGCAAGGACTTCTAAAACGCTGGTAAACGTCTACCAGACTACTCGGCCCTACAACCCAGAAGACAGCCATCTTCGTATTCACCACCGTAAAAATCTCAAATCCTATTTGCCATATGTTATTAAGATTGTCAGATCAAATATAATGGGATGGACAGGACATGTAACACGAATGTGCGAGATGAGAAAAGTCGTATAACATTTTATTCAGAACATTAAGTAAAAGTTCACTTGATAGATTATGATGTAGTTGGGAGAATAATATTAAATATGTTCATTTATACCCTTTCGATATTTAGAATACGTCATTTGTTAGGTTGATGCTTAGGTGGATGGATAGAGCAGAATAATAAAACAAAGGGAATACATAAATAAAAGAGATTAGGCAAGGATTTAAATTGTTTAGAAATATTATTAGAGCATTGCTGTGTAACATGGTTTTAATATTTATTTGCAGACTGGAAATATTTTAATGACCAAAATGTTTTAGTGCCCAGAAAGTAGTGAGCAGTCTATTTTGTATTCAAAAGGATCTGAGACGAACAATATTATGCAAGTTCCCCTGTAACTGAGCAGTGTGTGTGGCTTGTTCTTGTTTCCTGCACGTGACGATACTCCACTGTGAAACCAGTTTGACACTTTGCAGAAGTCGCACTATCAAAAACAGGAAACAGCAGAACACGAGTGGCTGGACCAATTTTAACCCAGAATCTCAGTCACAGCGAAAGAATCAGTAGCCACTTCTTTACAGCCAACACCGTCTTTAACCCTGGTCGTAAATTACTCTGCATCTTTTCTGATTCTGATCTGCACTGTTTGAAATATCAACTAATTCTCCTCGAGACAGGAATTTTTAATTTCAAAATATTAGTCACTGTGTAGAAATTTTAGCTGCTGTTTTGTATAAATATGAAATCTGGTCTCTCATCCTGATAGAAGGTCGTATTTTAAACGAGGATGACCTTTTACATGTGCTAAGGACAATTTTGGACTTAAGAAGTACGAATTAATGGGAGACGGAGGAATGTTTCAGTGAAAAGCTTCAAAATTTGTACTCGTCTAAAAGTGTAACTAAATTTATCTCATCAAGGAGGAGAATGTTATGGGCCCAGCATGTAGCACGAAGAGGATTGATGAGAAATGTATATAAAATTTTAGTAAGAAACCTGACAGGAAAGGGCCGTTTGGAGTACATTGACGTAGATGTAAGTATAACATGAAAATGGTCTTAAATATGTAGGATGGGAGGCTGTGGACAAGAATTATCAGGCTCAGAGAAGTGTCCAGTGGCGGAATGGTTTAAATACGATAATGAACTTTCAAATTCCATCAAGGGCTGAGATCTCCTTAACTAGCTGAACGATTGTTAGCTTCTCGAATATAATCTTACTCCACGGAATTCGTTTTAAGTATAGATTGTGAAATAAGATTTGAGATTTTCGCGGCGAGTACAATCAATAAAATCTTCTCGGGCAATCAGCCGCGTTAACTGGTTACCGTAGTAAACTGACGTTTCGGGAACCAACTCGGAAGTCGCCTGTGTACACAGGCGACTTCCGAGGTATCCAGTCGTATCAGAACTCTGATGATGGGGACAGAGTTGGTTCCCGAAACGTCGGTTTACTACGGTAACCAGTTAACGCGGCTGATTGCCCGAGAAGATTTTATTGATAGATTGTGATATTAGAAACGTACTCACATATTCCATATGAAATATTATTATGTTGATAATAGTAAAATGGCAACGATGTAAAATTTCGAGATTATGTTTTAAAAACAAACGGAAATTAACTGTCACTAGTTCGCATCCCACCCATTTTGCTTGATACATATTTGGTTTAAGCTGTTGAACTTGCTGCCATATTGAAATGTCTAGTCAGCCTGAAGATTAATGTTCTTTGGAATGTTCGTTTTGTTTCTTTCACCTAACTGAACCTGTTAACAGTTTCTGATCTTACAAACGCGGACCCGGTTCGAGACTCGCTCACTCACTGTAAGTTTTTATAATGCCGCCGTGTTTCTGAAATTAGAATCTTAAGGTCAACCACCGCTAACCACCAAGCCACTCGCCCTGGTTTGAATGAGATGAGTGAATTATTTGTATTATTTAATCTATATTTTTAATATAGATATTAATATTGTTACTAGTACTATTTCAGTTTCGGGGTTACATCTCGGTCAGTTCTATTTGATGTTTCCTCATCATAATTCCGCATTTCTTTCTGAATTTTTCAGGGAACATGTTCCGCAAGTCTTTGCTGTTGTTCATTATGTTCTAATTAGCGTATGCACACGTATCCTTCTGTGTTACACGGGACACACACTGGTAACATCTTGGTGGCCTCCTACATTTCACGTAAAGAACAAATTCATACCAGGTTTTTTTTTAGCATGAACTATTTGTTTTCGTAATCTTTACAGAAGAAGAACAAGCACTTGGTTAGTGATATTTGTGGTTCTCACTGAGGCGAGTTTGGAGATGGCTGTCCTATGGGTTGTTGCATCGTGTAGCAAGTTCCTCTTTAACGCGTTAATGAACGTTTGGTTTCCATAAAATGTGGAAACTTATTGACAGCGTAGTGACTATACGCTTCTCAAGAAGAACTGTGCTCCATGATGTTAGTTACTTACTAATTGTTTAGCCTTTCGGGGGAGATTCCGAAACAGTGACTGTTATTCCCCTTCAATTAGCAGCCATTTACTGCGTGCAGATATAACGACTGTGTGGTGTAGCCTATCATCGAAGCTACCAGCGCCTCACGATTCCTCCTGTTTAAAAAAGGAACACAAGTGTTTATCATTTTATGTCCTTTGTAATAACGGAAGCCTGAGGAAACAGTTTTAAAACTGAAGAGTGCAGTCCGATATGTGTTTGCCACATCGTAGCAGCCCGAGTATCTTTATTAATCGAATATTAATCATTTTCGTAATGAAAAACAACGTAGGAAACAAGGTGTTGCTCAGACCCGACTTTGTAGCTTTCTTAAGGAAAAATTATGGCAGTTGTAGTTAAAGTGATGCGTTTGTTAACTTTCATGGGCGTATTTTTCACTGTACTCTTAGTATTCGGTAACCATCATTAGCAATTCCGAATCGATAATTTTGGTCTTCTGTGTTGAACCCTTGTGGGCTTGTAGGTAGGTACTTTTGTTTTGGAAGAACATACTGCCTCTAACCTCAGGGTTGAAGATATATCCCTGCAATTCCACGGCATTACTACCTAGAACACCATCAAAATCTTCCCCGCCATAAGAACGACAAATATCGCCAGTAGGATAGCTCTGTAGCGTCTTGGTAAAGTAAACCATAAACATCAGTTTGAACACGCTTAAATTCGTCTGACGTACAGAGTGACGTTTCATAATTAATTAACGTTTCTTTAGTTTAAAAGCAGAGAAACTTTCAAGTTCTGTCCGCACAGAAACAAATAGTGAGATGGTTTAATTCTAGTGTGTCAGGCGGGTAGTCACATGACGTGTGTCAGGCGCTGCCCCATGACAGCCCCAAAGTGCCAGAACCCGTAAAACTTCAACTACTGTTATCCGTAAATAGAGAATCCTATCTAGTCAGAAATAGTGGATTTGGTATTTTAGTGTATAGATTGATTTCAGCTATGTTATTCTCTGTTAGTAGTAATTTTATAAATTCTTATATATTTGAATGGCTACTTCACAATCGAAAGAAACGACTGTTTATAGTAATCATCGTTGAATTATTCTACATAGTCTATAAGATTGTTTTGTGCAGTGTTTTCCGTTTCTCTCTTTGTTTTGCTCAGCGTGTGTTCTGGTTGCTAGGCAATTATAGCAGGTTTTATAGTGCAAGAACGATTTATGACCCTTGTTTTTCATTGCTTGGGAACCGTTTAATTCGGTAATTAGGCTTTGCTGCGGAAAGAATAACAAAAAATTGATCAGTGGCAATACATATTTAAAATACCTTGTAACAAATGAGCAATTTAATCATTCAAGTACGCTTTATTAAAAGAAAACTCGAAACAAAGAGATTTCTTCAGTACCACCAACTGATATGCATGTAACATTCCAGCGGTTTGTTATTTATCATCAAAGTAGACCTACTGAATTACTTTGCCGTCATTTTCATGCCCCTATTAAAGCGACTTCATAAATTTCGGATGTCTCTCGGTACACAAAAGTTCAGGCGCACGACCTCCATGTTAGAATTATAATGCAATAAATTTAGAAGTTTCAAAATGGGAAGACCTTTGATTTCAAAGAGAGTTTTGTGGCATTCGCTGGAGATTCTTTGTAATATTGGTGTTAGTAGTTTAATCAGGGTACATACAGACACACAGAGTTCTGAAACAGGGTTCAGAACAGGGACTAAAGTTCCTCTGCATCACCAAAGGTGATTAACGTCTCTTAACGGGGTGTGTATCATATACGTAGAAAACCCAGTCTGAAGTTTAATGCATGTTTGAGGCGCTCGCATACCATGACGATAGGTAATAGGATGTTCTAGGTTAAAAGGGGTGGAAAAGGAATGCGAGAGGGAGGAGGGATTGAGATAAATGTACTAAAATAATAAAGAAAATGAGGGATAAAGATATACAAAATATCATTCCCAGTTTAATTTCAACGGGCATTTTCTACCAATTTATCATAATTCCCAATCGTTGCCTTTTAAGGCATATGAAAACTACATAGAGATATAGAAAAACATTCAGAAGTTGGCTCTGAAGCTGTAATAGGCTTGATCATAGTCCAGAGAGAAAAGAGAGAAGAATTTCATGAGAACATGATGAAAACTACGAAATTCAACCAGCTGCGTACACATGAACGTGAATTTCCTCATGCGACATGATACATGTCATATGACAATCTTACAGGCAGTTAAATGAACGAAGTCCGAACCTCGGACACGAAGACACAAAGATCTCGACGACAGACCTCGAATACCGAGGTCGACAAGAAAGTTTCTTACGTAAAAGAAACTTAAAATTCACTTCACTGGTATCTGTAATGAACTTGTTAGTAGGTTGGAACTCGTGTTAAATGCAACCTCATTGGTCATCTTGGAGCCAATCACTTCATGTCACAGTTACATTTTCTCAAACTCCGACGTCGCTGTCATTTTATGAGAAGAAAGATGTGTGATGGCTCAGTCAGAGAAGAGATTGGCGGGTCAGTGTTCAAGGACTGGCAGGGGCGTTCACGCTTGTCTCTTCGCTAACCCCCGTGTTCTATCAGTCTGGGCTCTCAGTAATGGCTGCACTGGTGGTAGAACGGCCGAAGCGTAAAGGACATCACTCATCCACTCATCTCTGTCCATTGCGGAGGGCTTGAATACGTGCATGCAGACATACCTTCGCGACCACTGGACTTTCTAATGTGATTAGATGAAGGCAGCTTTTTCATCTGTTGTGGGATCAGTGATGCGTCAAGACTTCCTTTGATGAAATGCACTTCAATTCACTCCATAGAGAAAGCCTTTCTTGAGAAACTGGCGGTCGCTACGGTGTTCAAGAAGTTACCCATTTTCATATTCAACCAGGAGATTCGTTATTGTGTTCGCAAGAACCTGTCCCATCGAATGTCGTGGCTGGGTGGTTAGCATTTCCTCTTCGTGTTTTGGAGGTCACGAGTTCAAATCTCGGTCCATACACCGGCAATTATTGCTGCTGATTCTCGTGTTTTTTTCAGTCCCTCGAGGCAAATGCCGGTATAATTAGTTCATTAGGCATTGCCCGATTCCTTCCTAATCCTTTCCAAGTAATCACTTAGTGCCTTAATCATCCTGTAAGTTAACGCTTTATAGCCGGATTTACCGGTAGCCTGGCTAAATAAAATACAAATAAGAAACTGGTTCGTATCCTGAGCTAAAGAATTGGGTTCACACTCCCTACTCTAATTACTTAAAATATATTTTTATAGGCCGTATTCTCCCATGTAATAAGTTCATTTGATGCTTTAGGACTAAAATTTGATACGCACTTTTGTATCGCCTATAAGTGCTATATGCTCAGCCCATCCCATTCAACATGATTAATATTTGGTAAATAATATATTGTATATAACTTGGATTTGAAGTTTCCACGGTGGTGAGTATGAAGATGGCTGTCTTCTGCGTTGTAACACCTTGAATTCTGGTAGAGGTTTACCAGCGTTTTAGAGGTACTTGCTGTCTCTATCATCAGGGTCATCTCCCTGATAACCGAGGCAGTATGCCTCTCTGAAACGTCGATAAACTTCTACAAGACTTCACGGCGTCACAGCCCAGAACACAGCCATCTTCAGATACCGTGTTTTCTTCTCTTCTTTAACCACAGACTGACACTGTCAGGTTCGCCATATTATAGGCTACATTCTTTAGGTGAAATTGTTGTGAACATGAAATGCCGTATATTACAGAGCATATTACAAAGCTGGGAACGAACCATAAATCTCAAACACAAGTGTCACAGTCGGTAATAAAGTAAGCAGTCTCTAGCTGACAGCCAACGAACTGGAACACACGACACACGTTGATAAATGTTTTCATAAAATAGTTTTATCAGTTTTTGTATTCTCATCGAGATAACATTCAGTTCAACACATTTAAACACGTCATATCGATAACATATGAAAAAATGCATTAAAAATTTGTCACTCAAAAATTAGATAAGGATACTAACGTCTTAATTTTGGTCTTCTGGAATGTTACTGCTGTTTGTAGTATTCAGCTTGACTTGAACCTTGAAGATGGAGGCAGCATGTTCTTTCGAAGCTGGTATATAATCAGACACTAAATAGCTGAAACCCCTAGAAGACGATGATCCAATTCACGTCGTTGTGAGAACCTCTATTCCTCCAACATGTTACATTACGTATTTTCCTCTTAGCCAGTGGAAAAATCGCCATTCGCCCTAATTTTATATTCTAAGCACCCCTGCATTAAATCTCGATCCGGTCGACTGCTCTTTTGTTTCTCAGATTGAATCACTTTTTACAAAAAAAAATGATGATTTGTTGCTAAAATAACATCTTAAAATATTTATTAACTATAATTTCCGTCCTCCGTGACTATGACGCATTAATGGTTTTAGGTATTGGTTTGAGAGAAATACCAACTGCTTTACTGGTCGTTTACTTATAAATATGGAAGGTACTCCCGTTCCTCCCACATTAATTTCACGAAGTGTAAACGTTCTAATCCTATCAGACACTAAAAATTTTCTTGCAGCGAAAACATTAATAACGCGAATCATAAGATATTTTAAATCTCTACTTTATTATGATAGCTATTGTTTGTCAGTCAAAATAGTCTTTCCCAAATCAGACAAGCATTTTAAATTTGTTTTTAAATTTTCAACATATTCCAAATTTTTTAAAAATTTTGAAAACACTTTCGACTTTTAACCAGTTTAGAGAATTTTAAAATATAAAATCTTAAATCTTAAAAATCAATCTTTTTTAATTTTAATTTTTCGGAATTTTACGTTTTGAAAATGTTGGATAATTTAAAATTATAACCTAAACTAACCTATCTATCTTAATCTTTTTCTGTCTTTGTCTTAACTTTATCCGATCTTTGTCTTAACCTTGTCATATTTTTATTTTAATTTTATCTGGCTAACTAAATGGCTTAGGGAACCCGAAAGTTAATCACCGAATTAACCAAAACCCTCCACCGGTCTCTGTTCTGGGCCAGCAAAATGATATTATCCTCCCATCTGCGTCTAGGTCTCCCCAGCGGTCTCTTCCCCTCAGGCTTCCCAACCTGTACCCGGTGCACACCTCTTGTCCCATCCATGCGCGCTACATGCCCAGCCCATCTCATTCTTCTCGACTTAATCACCCTGACAATACTGGCCAACAAAATCCAGTTTCCTTCAACTCCTATTTGAACTGAGAAGTAGCAAGCATTTCCGGAATTTAGTCTCCTCCTAACTTCCTCATGAGTATCATTTTGATTTGTTATTGTTGTTCCCAAATATTTGAAATTTGTCACTCTTTCAAATGATTAGCCTCCCTAAGACAATTTTGCCCGCCTGTCAACTAACAGGATACTAGCATATACTTATTTTTTTATGAATTTATTTCTAGTTCTTAATTTAACCCTATCTTTATTCCAATCATATCCTATATCGCATTTATCTTAAACGTATCCTCCGGTTTTCTTAACCTATCTTTATCTTAAGCCTGTCCTAAATTTATCTTAAATATATCCTACCTTTATCTTAACCTTATCAATGTCTAGTCATCTGGTCAATATTCCCTTAAATTCAAATTGTTTTATAGGAATACGGATGCCTTTTCACCCTGAATAGAACATTGATCTGAGTTGAATCAGATGTCACGGCGTCTGGAACGGAAGTTAAATTAGCCAATGAGTCTATAAATCAAAGAACAAAAATGGTGCATCTGGAAGTAGATTCGGATAGTATCCGTAAGTAGGGTCAGTATAGGCTGTCACCGAATAAATACTTTCTCGTTATAAGTCAAAATATGAGACCTCTGTCTTCATTTTGTATCAGATAATTAAGGTCATTGAGACACCATATCGGATGTTCAGGGTCCGCATCTCCTGAAACTGACAAAGTGAATGGCATCTCAAAATTAAGTGATTTTTCACAGACATCTCCCTTCACACCATACTTTTGTTCCACCAATTTAACCATGAAGTGTACGTGTTTGCTGCTAAACTTAGTGATGTGTATATCTGAACAATATACTTACGGATTCCGTAGTTCGAACAAGTCGACCCAGAAATGTATCCGCTTCTCGTATTTTAGTATTTTTTTTAATGAAGTAGGGTGTAGACTGGATTCTGGCTCACAATAATGTCCAGTGAGTTGTGAATACGGTAAAAAAAATGTCCAGTGATGTTGTGAATACGGTAATTAACGATTGGTGTCATAAAGCAGGAAGTTTCTTGACTATCAGAAAGGATGTTAGGTTTCAAGGTCATTGGAAACATTTCCTTTCGCCCTAAAGGAAGAGCAGTGATTGAAGGTGTTAATAAAAGTATTTGGGCCTATGAGAGAGCAATCATCATCATCATCATTATCTATGGCTCTCTAACCCTGTGTGGGGCTTGGCCGCTTCTCTTTTTGAGGTTTCTTAATCTGTTTAAACATTTGGTAGGACTCATTGGACGAGTGTTGAGAGCGCAATAAAAACTGAAAATAATTTTATGAAAAGTTTCATAAGGTCAGCACGGTTATGAAAAATGGTTTCCAATATATCCTGGAAGGCAGTATTCTCAAGATTTGAAGTGGACTGATGTGTTTCAAAATAAACTAAAGTCGCGATTTTTTAAATTATTTTTTGTTATTGTTTTTCCCAAGTAGGTCTTCACGGCGGTGAGTCCGAAGATGGCTATCTTCTGGGTTGTAGCGCCGTATAGTCTAGTTGAAGTTTACCAACGTTTCAGAGACACTTGCTGATTCCATCATCAGGGCGATAAGTCATTAATTTTCCACTAAAAGCGAAAGAGTCGCTTTAAGTTCACTTTCGTTTGAAGGGATATAATTACAAAATACCAATTAGGAATATTCTGCTCCCAATTCGTCCAAACACATTGAACACTGTGTAAATTGTGAAATGTTGGGATAAGTTGTTCTTAGGCACCCGGTTGAAAGTAATGTACGCGGATACTCCTGTTGCATGCACAATGCGTTTAGTTGTATGAGAACGGACAGCAATGAAACATGTTCAGGCTTTTTCCTTCTGCCATAAACGGGTAGTCTGTTTTTACAGATTTCAATTTGAACCGCAGTAGATTTTTGGAGGACGTTTGAAACCGCAATGAGAATTTTTTTTAAACCAGGAATCTACTACTGCAACCACAGCGAGTCATTAAAGAAAAAATTATATTTTTAACTATTTGTGTGTTATATCAAATGTCAAAATGTTTCATATTGAAAATAGAACATTATCAGAAATGATTTCATTTCATTTTATTGTAACTTTAACCACAAATTTGCTGTAATCTTTTAGCGTTGTCCAAGTATTTGTATAGTAATATGTTACGTATTTATCACTCCATATAACTGACAGGAATCTTTAATTGCTCTCCTAGAACACGTTTTACTGACGTAATTTGATCAGTCTGGAATGAGAATTATAACAAAACAGAACAAAAATATGTGTGCGAAGTCAACAAAGCGTGGACTGTGATTTCCGCGTAGCCATGAATCCGCGTGAAAGTGCTCACGGCCTGTCTCATGGCACCGATCGGTACGAGGCGCGTAACAAAAGCCATTACCGACGATCCTATGAGCCTCTCATGAACCTGCAGTGTGATCGCATTACTGCACGTCAGCACCATATCAAATCGATTTCACGTCACAATTTACTGTGGACTCAGAAGAACACATTTTCGGCGAATGTCGAGGTGCACATCTGACGCCTCCTGCTTTCTATTCCGGAGATCTTCGGTTCGAATGACGCCAACCTGTCCCGATGTCATTTTCCATTTCTCCCAAAAAGATACTTCAACTTCGTTTATTTATCTTTTGAAATATTTTTGACCTCACCTCAGAAGTTCTTACATGACAGTGGAAAATTCTGGTCTATAGACCAGGGCCTACGGAAGTCCATTATTATTAAATTCCTTCTACAATCACACTACTGCTGTGTTATAAAGTGAAACATTTCTTGTATATTCCTACAGTTTAAATGATCCGTGGTCTAGGCCGGAGTTTTTACCACTGATATATGACTCCAGCTGGAAATGTTATAGCATAATGGTTGTAACAGATTTACATAAAAATGTATCTGTTTTCTAATGTTCAATTATCAGCCTATTTATTCACAGTAAATCTAACGACGCGTTTAGCTGCTAAGATGTACGGCTAGAAGGACAAGACCGTAGTACTAGCTAAGGTACTAAACCGACATTTTCCTCAAGAGGCTGAGGAAAGCTATGATAATCTTGTGCAAAACGTTTATCCTTCCTAGATGAAGATGTGGTACGCAATGATATTAGAATTGATTTAATTTCGGGGGAAGGGGGTAATTTTTTTTGTCGTAACAAGATGTACAGCTTATTAAAGAATTCACAGCATAACGATTGCCACGACTACCATATCTTTATTTTATTGTTATATTTTGTTGGAGTGAAAAGAATTATTTTATTCAACAGTGGATATTCAAGGGAACAGACGAGTCGAAGCCTAAACTCCAAAATCTCGACACTACTTCTGTATTCTTTTTGATACGTGGTTGTTATGATCCTTGATTTAGCTCTCACTCCATGTATCACTTACAGTTACACCTAATGTTTTTATTTACCCCACTCTTCTGAGCTTTCTCTAACCTTCCATCATTCTAACGCGGTGCTAACAATACTCACTGCTTATAACTTGACTTTCGTGAAATGAATAAAATTAGATAGTCCATTTAATTGTCCCATATCTGATGACGCAGCGGAACTAAACCAAAATCCCTCTTGGTTTTTGGATCCATGGTGTCTGCAGCAAAGTAGGTCATGCCAATCATAATGGAGTGTTTAAAACAATCATGTACCTCAGGTCAGCAGGTCAGTCATGACTCTGTTAGTAGAGGTCATCATCAAGATGCTGACAGGCAAGGTATGAAAGATACCTCTCGTAAAAGGAATGAATAATCTTCAGTGTCTCTTAAGTATATCTTATTAATTGGGTGATGTTATTGTATTAAAATACTGTACACACCTTAAATTGAAATAAATGTACTCATGCGTAAAGTATCAACAAATTTAAAAAGGACAAATTTGCGTTTAATGCAGGCGCGCTTTCGAAGAGGTTTTTTTTTATCATAGATGACTGTCTTCTGGGATGTTGCGCCATATAGTGTGATGGAACTTGACCAACGTCTAACAGGTGCTTGCTGTCTCCATCATCAGCCCTGAAACGTCGGGAAATTTCTTTTAGACTACACTACGCAACAAGCCAAAATACAGAATGCACTCACTACATACTTCTTTTGTCGATGCCACTGATCGACTGTATGCATATCGACCATTCCTGTGTCTCGAACTTTGTTGAAATCTTCTTTAGCAACCAATAACTTAATTTACTCTATGGTCACTATTAAAATTCATTCACGTACAACAAATTCTAAGTAACTTACAGTTCTACATTTCACTAACTCTGTGTAACTCAATTCTTCTTGAAAAGCTAATATTATCTCATCTGGTCAAGAAAGTCACTACCTTTCCTGGAATAAAATGGTTCATTGCCGTGTTCACAAGAACCAGCCTCCAGTCCCTATACAGAGCGAGTTTAATCTAATCCAAACCTATATATATTTTATCACATTTGACCGATGCTAATCCAAATCCAATTCGCTTTGCAGTTTATATCGTAGACCCTCAATATTAAATTTAATATGAGTCCTGACAGTCTTTCATATAAACATATATACGTCCGTATTATTTCATTTTATATACTTTGTGCAAATACCTCAGATTAAAATTCATGTAAAGTAATGATTTCCAAGACATAATCAAAAGAAGCTCATGTTGAACTTCTGGGTTGTAACGCCGCCTGCACTTGTAGGGAGATTCAAAGCTTCAAAGGAACATACTGCATCTATCTTCAGGTCTTAACTTCAAATCTCACACTATATTAAATATGAACTGTCATAGCACACTGATGACTCTGAAATTTTGAATGAAGTGAATGTAAACGACTAATAGCAGGTGCTTAATGGAGGGGCTGTAAGTTGAGTTGTGTTGGATGTGTGGCGCGCGATGGTAAGAGAAAGGAAGACAAGTAACCTTAGCTTAGCTATACTTAAACTAATTACATATGAATACAAATTAGTGAATACAGTTTAATTTGATGCCTGTCTCCGGGGGGATACGGCATAGCCCTTCAAACGTTTTGAAGTAGTATACCAAAGAGATCCATTTGAAACAACTACTCCATTCATTTTGTCAGGTTTATTCTTTTTAGAGAAAGCTAAGCACTTAAGACAATAGAACCATTCAACCCCACCCTACACCCCATCTCGATTAAAAAGAGAAAAACTTATCGTTTCTACTCTATGCGCCTAGCCTATGACAAAAGTAGAATACTGTCTTTATACTCTTCAAGCACTGAAATAAAATACAGGGATAATTACTTAAAATAGGTCTCCACGTTCCTCCTAATAAGTCATTGATAATAATTTCTTTTTTAATGTCATGAAGAATTATACTTGGATATTGCTGTTAAATAAATAAAACAACATTTAAGTATGTCATATTTATACGGTTTTGTTCCTGATTTATTTATTTTTTAATATTAAGTTTTGATATTACGTTCCTGAAAATGAGTTTGTCTGCCCTCTTTTCCAGGCCCACCGTTGCACAAATTGACGGACTTTCACAATGTCATACATTTAGACGCTGCATTATGTTTTGTCGGATTTAATACTAAACCGTATATAATGAATAATACACATTTCATAAGCCGATATGGCGATCACGTCGACGTCTGTAGTGGGTAAGCCATTGGCACCATTTGAGGTACAGTCCTTGTATTTTCTGCGTTAAACAGTTTTTAAAATACGACAGTTATTTTGCGGATCAAATAATAATAACTTTGCTAGGATGCGAATATTTAGTTTTCTGTGTAATAACGAACAAGCAATGAAGAGCTGAAACTTCGAGTTTGTTGAACGTTGGAATTAAGAAATGGCGTTAACCCTTTAAAGTCCAGTGGTAACTGTATATCCCACCTGCATGAGAAATTGGCAGCTACGAGTATTCACAGCTGTCAAATTCTACTTAGCGATTATTTACTTAACATCATTAACCGTATATCTTTATATTGGTGAAATATTTGTGTTCTGTTTACAGTAGGGACTGAATTATTAAATATTATTTAGATGAGCTTCGACTTTAAATGGTTCAATAAATTAACAAGCAAACGGAAGACAAAGGCGTAGCAGCTGTCTAAAATAACAATAAGGTAATCTGTAAAACTTTAACATACGCTGGCAATGTTAACGAAAAGTCGCCCACATTCCTTTGCTACGTTGACAAACACTAAAATGGAGAGAATGTTTTGGAAAGTGTCTTGGAATGCAGTACGCATAGATGCAATAATTAGCGACTAATTACGTCTTGGCAGTTTACACGCATCGCTATAGAATAGCTTTTTCTTTACGGGTATTCGTGAGAAATCGCGTTCATGAGTTATACACTGCAACCAACATAAACTACTCTTTCTAGCCCTAGAATCAAACTAGTTACTCTTATCATATATTGAGGAGTCTAAGGCATGAATGAGGAAATGTTAGAAATACGTATTGGGCAAATGGCTTCTGACGTGATTAGTACTGAAATGAGAACGGCGGGCTTTTGTAGTCATTGTGACGAACTTTCCTCCTGCGTATTAGCAAGGAATGTGGTTCGTGACAACCATCTGAAGCCAAAAGTTAATTTAAATAACGTCTTGATATTCACTTCATATATCAAATAAAACAACGCGTCTCCTAACTATCGGTTTTTTAACGCTGTTTATTCTGAAGATCGTATGAAAAACAGTGGTCCAATGTCGAATGTAGAATGGAGTCAGTTCAGTCGATCAGTTCGATAGTTCGGTACTTCAGTTGATCAGATCGATAGTTCAGTCGATCAGATAGATGAATTATCACATGTGCTAACACATTTCACGTATATGAGGGACGTTCCTAATTGGAGTCACGGAAGATCACTGGTTTTTCTGATTGAATTTTACCTTATTTTTCTCAGTTCCTACTCTAAAACGGATGATTTTATCTTAGGCAAGGCCACTTCCACTGGTTTTACGTTATTAATCCGAATTATTTTATATCTTCGCTTTGTAACCTATGTAGTTAATATGACGTTGTTAAATACCAACGATTGTCATTAAATTTTATTATTTCTTGGTTTACTTCCCATGATATTTTTTAAAAAAGTAATCTATATGAAAGACGTGGAATTTGTATGCTTGTTTAGTAAAGAGCAAACATAAATTTGTATCAAGAGAAAAAGCGGTTTATTGTCAAGTTGTCTGAGAAACATCAGTACGCATGCGCGACCTCTAACACTTAGAGCTGTACGCCATACTTTATTCATGATGCGTCTTGCTTCAATCATCAGCAGCGGTCCAAGTAAGGATGTTGTTCAGTTCCCGTTGACATGTATTTCAGTTCAAAAAATATCGTTATTCGTAAGATAAATTACACACTCAATTCCCTTTGTGTACACGACAGCTTTTGCCTTGAAACCCTGTTAATAATCCTGCTGTAACATTTAGTATAAAATATTAACTCAAAACAAGATGTCCGCCGATTACCGTCTTTGGGTTCATTTAACGAGAGAAGGGTTGTTGGCATAGCGACTACTTTTTCGTGGCCTGCTTTCACCGCCTGCATATTATTCTATTGTATCCTGAACGCTTTAAAACCCAGTGCGAACTATACGTATGTACCATGATTTTTTTAATATTCAATAATTTTTAATTTTCCCACATAATATATTTATGTATTTTGTATGATTCTCAAAATAAACAGCGTTTGTTTCCTTAAACAGCCTTAACCAATTGATCTTTGTAATGGTAACGTTCTGTGTTTTATTTACGGTACGGGCCGAACTGTTATATTTTATTCAGATGTTACATTGAAGTTCAGAATCTTATCTATTTCCATCCGCTTTTAAATATTGTTTAATATAATTGTTACGTTAGGGTAAAAACACTGATTGAGGGTTAAGATGGCTGTCTTCCGGGTTGTAACGCCATGTAGTCTGGTAATAGTTTACTGACGTTTTAGAGGTACTTGCTGCTACCATCATTAGGTTAATGAGCCTATTGATGGATGCAGCAAGTGTTTCTGAAACGTCGAAAACTTCTACCAGACGACGTGACGCAGTTACCCGTAAGACAGCCATCAGCATTTATAGTATGTGGTAGTGTGTATTAGTAAAACTGAAGTATCTCCTTAGGCCAGAGGGCGTAACCTTCATGTTTTCCGTAGGGCGGGACTTTGTGATTACTACAACATACATTCCACACAGAAACACGCTAGGTCTCTGTGACGCGTGTAACAACATTCTCGTGTGTGCAGATACGATCAGATGGCAGATCGTTGCTTTGCGGATTATGGTACTGCACACTTCCATACAAACATGTACTTAAGGAAGAATGTGAAAATGTAGCAGAACAGTGAATATTTGGGAAATGGAAAAAGGAGATATTATCCTGTTGGCTAAACGCCACTCTATCAAATACAGTGGGCGTCGCGGTAAAACTCCACACGTTCTAGACCTCTGTGTTGTGAACTTCACTTTACCTAAGATTTTATCCGAGGAGTAAACTTTGACCCTTTAAAGAGTTGCTGTAATATTAAATAAAGTCTGGATGATTTTCTGCTTTCAAACAGTGGCTGTCACTACTTCCCAACTTCGTCTTTGTTTCTAATCGTTTTCTGTCGTTGTTTTTCCCCTCAACTGCTTCCAAAGGTTTAAATAGAAGCATGATTATACTCCACAGTTCTGGCTAAGAGAAATAAATTATAACATTCTTATTGCGAGTTGAACCACAGTCGTATATTCCTTGAGTAATAACTTTTCTTTGAATCACTGTTCTCTAAATTTGTTATATCTGGTAAATAATTAATCGGAAAATAAAGAAATAACATTAAGAATGTCTGAATGCCCTCGAAAAATGGTCTGTAGATCTGATCTCTTTCAAATTCGGCGGGTAAAATTATTTTAAAAATATATCTTCTCGGTAGTAAAAATATATTTGTGATCCTACACTTTTATTTCTGTCTCTGTCCTCCAAGCTCGACGTTTTCTGAACGGTTGGTCTAAAAATATACAAAAATAACACTCCTCTTCTTTTCCCTTCCAAAATTCTCTGCAGGCTTGATACGTTTCTAGGCGGGCTACCATTGCAATGAAATGTTCGGTCTTGAACACACACCACTAAGTTTTGATTCTTCGTAATTCTTTAGGATACCGGTACATTATTTTCAAAACACGTCACAAAACAAATACGAGACTTGTACTAGTAAAGTACAAGAACACGTATGGGTGCAGTAGGTCTGTTTACGTGTGTTTTGTCTCGAGAGATCTTCTTGAACACAGGCGTGGCGAAGCAGCTGGTAGAAGCACCTTCATTAATAACACTGCGACAAGTGATAATAATCCTACAGTAACACCTGAAACCCACGCAAAACGTTCATTAGACCGTTAAGTGATCACTTATCAATTTGCCTTACATGCAGTTTGTGCAGCTGCGGTGATGTTACATGTGACAGAAAAATAGTAAGCAGAAATTTAGTCGGATGTGTTGAGGATTATAAAACTGAGTTTACATAACTTCGGAAAAACTGTAATTTAAGAACAAATTCAACTTGATACTTTTTCTTCTGCGAATATTATCACTGAAATACTGAATTTTGTTCTTAAGCGAGCCGGGCATTTTTATCATCCGTATACAAAGGCACACAGCCATATTCAATGTCAGCGTACAGTTTCTGACATTTGTATATGAAAAATCTGTTAATCAAGTGAAACCTATGTAATTGTCATCTGTATGATCTGTGATTCATAAGCAGTTGAATAACGTGAGAAAATTAATGTTTAATTTTCTACAGACTCTGGTCAATCATGTTAACAAATGGAACATGTGTGTGTGGACTTAAATAACCCCAAGAAAACTGAATTCCAGCATAAACAACTCCACCAACTCTGTTAATTACTGCGTGGTCTGCTGTGCTATAAACCTTCTCTAAATTCTTATTTACGCAGGCGGTAGGACTCCTTAGATGGGAGATCAGATGATCTCTAGACCTCTGCCATCAGTCAGCAGTTTTGTCTTGGTGCTGGAATCTGAATAGAGCCTTGGTATCTGGTATAGACGGTCAGTACAGTTACTAACTAAAGGATTGACGGCGAAGTTCAATTCTGGGTATGGGCAGACTTTTCTTAGCCTCTAGGGATAAAACGACAGATGCTTCAGGCTGACCACCACTTACATGCATATCAGGGACAATTTTACTTTTTATTCGTCACGAGGAACGGAACAAACTCATTAACTGGTTTTGATTCTTGGACCCCTAAGTAGGAAGTTACAAATTCACGGACAGAATATTAGTATTTTCTGAATCCTCTGGTGACAGGTTTGAAATAATCTTTACAGATTTCCTTGTTCTTTACTTAATTATATATTGAATGTTATATTTATATGCAATTAAACGAGTTCTCAGGACTGGGTTCGTTTCGTTGAGATATGCAAATGAAGACACGACCTTCGTTTGACAGACACGCAAAATAGGAAGTAGCCATTATGAGCTGTCATTAACACCGTCTATATTTATTTCATGGCCCATGTATTGGCATCTTTGGTATTCCAGACGGAAGACAGAAGCAATCATTTTGCACGAGCGCCGCTGATTGACAACTGTTTCATTATTGTGAATACGTATTATTAATTTTACATTAATATCTGGCATTATGATCAATTTATAATATACGCCATTAATATCAGATTGCATTACGCGATCAAATTATTTTGTGATTATTAAATATCCATTATTCAAGCTGATGATAAAAAATAACCCTGATCTTTGAGTTAAAAAACCAAGATGTATGGAAAGTTACATTGTAATGCCTGACGTTCATTACAGAAGTGTAATTACTTAAATACTAATCAAGAGCGGAGGGAAATGTATCCGCATCATGCATAAAGCGATTGTAGTAGTCCGGGCGAATCTGTGCGCTCCGCGTACGTCACAATTAAAAAAAAAAAGTTGGGAGCGATTTTGGATAAGGAAGCATATACTGTCCATACTACAAACATTATTTCCCAGCCACAGTGCTTTATAACTTGCTGTCTCAGATCCTGTGTCGGTAATTTATTTAGTTTACGTAGTATGTTCATTTATATTCCTTTTACCCTCAAGCTAGTGACGTAGGCGAAACGCACAGTTTAGTCCAGGCTAATCTCCCCTATGTATGACTATCATCGGGCAGTATCTGATGATTTAATTTTAGGTTACCGTTTCTTTGCAGACATCACCTAAGGCCCTCTGCCGTCCCCATAGAAACGCCTTTGGAGACATACGTACATGTGTGTTTAATACAAAAGAAAGTTCGTGACATGTGTTCACGTCAAACTTTACATCCGTAACTTAAAAGGGAAACAGTTTCTTGTCTACAAATTGCTCTGTTGATGACGTTGGCCACTGTTTTTTGTTTCATTGGTAAAAGTAAATTTAAATTCAACAAATACAGAGAATTTCAAGATATACAATATATTAACAGTAAAATCTGTTATAAACTTACATATTATGAAATAAGAGTTTCTTGTCGACGAAAGTCTGACTGTTAAATGTCCGACGTTTCGGGAGTGTGTAACTGCCAATGATATTCATGTCACCGTGCAACGATTATTTATGCCACAGTTGTATAATTTATAAATGCGTTATAAGCCTAAGGCAAAAGTATATAATAATCACAATTATAACAATTTATAGAAACTGTGCTGGAATAAAGAGAAATTTCTAGTGTGATTTTCAAATAATTAAAATGCATTTCTGAAATGAGAAGTGTTTTTCAGATTTTTATATATTTAATCATAAATAAGAGGCCTACAATTAACCATATCTATAAGACCGTCAATATAAAAACAATGATATTCCATTTGACAGGCTGAGTGTCTTAACTACCTGTACTTGTGTCAATCTTGCCCTCACGAACCTTGATTACCAACAGAAAAGTTATGACTTAGGTTGCTATCGTACTGTTTAATTGCAACTCAACTCTAACTCACAGAGGGATAAATAAATTACTGAACAGAAAATTAAAATAAAAAGTCTTTGCTTGTCCATGATGTCATAGGAACAGAATATAAGCGGATTGAGGGTTTGATATATGGCAACATGTGTTAGAGCTGAGTAGCCGTACGCATGCGCTGTGGGCATTTATAAGCAATGTGTGTACATCATAACGAGAATATTTTGCAATTTGTATTCTGTGTTTCCAGTCATACTTGATACATTAATGTGATTCATTAACTTCCTTGGTTTTTAAACGAGAGTATGACTGTGCGTGAGATTGAAAGAGGCAGACAGTGGCTTTGTTGCTATATAATAAACAGGATTTAATGTTTAATGAAGCATAGTGCAACTGCTTGCTGATTTACTCAGCAATTAAATCCGTCTTAACTGCCACATCTTGTAGCAGTAGCGAACATGTGCATCCCTCTTAGCATTCCTCTGTTCATTTTGTTGCGTAATACAGTAACAACGTCACAACACCAAAACAAATGCTGTCTCTGTTGCGTCACAAAGAACTGTAATTGAATTAGTGCTTATGAACGAAGAAATGTAATTTGTGTAATGTAGGTTTACCGAACTACTTACTGCAGACGCTCACAGAGTAAGCTGAGAAAATTGAAGGTTTAATTAGAAGACTTTATAAATATTTATTTCTGTCTTTGTGCCTTATTTCTTTTACCTCTGACGTCATTTCTTTTAATCATTTCACCTTCTTTCCCCAGTCTGTTGTTTTTTAAATGATGCCCTGAATTTGTGTCAGAACTGGTATTGGATGTTACGTAGTGGCTGCATTTAATGAATAACACTTTGAAAAGCCACGCTCATGCGCAGTTCCAGTTGACTGCCAGCCATTAAGATCTGTGCCAGTTTACTTTCTCTGGGCGACCTCAGTTTGAAGATGTCTGCGTCTGGGATATAACGCCGTGTTCTTTGGTGGAAGCTTACCGACGTTTCAGAGGTGCTTACTGCGAGCTCTGGTGATGGAAGTAGTGAGCAGTTCTGAAACGTCGGTCAGTTTTCTAACAGATTATATATTGTAACATTCTAGAAGACATTCAGTTGTATAAACTTTAATTTTAAAGATTCGTGCGAAGTTATTTTACCTCACGTTATTTCCAACTTTTTTCCCCTTCGGGCCAAGAACACTTCTTCTGTTGGACCCAAAGACCAGGAAATCTCTCCTGGCACTGTTTCTGAAAACTAATAGCCATTGTTTATAATTTTTAAAAAAAAATATCTTCAGAAAAAAACGAATTCCCACGTCATACGCTCAAATATAAATTTTATTGAAATATGCACAAATTACTATGGAGTTGAATAATATTTTACATTTGTCCCTGCAACTGCTTGTATCAGACATAATCTTTACCAGCAAATCTACATCTACAAGATAGTTTTAAAGTCAGTAGCACGTGCGGTTTATTTTTAAATTCTTCCGAGTTAAGAAAGAAATGGATTTGTAGCAATTAATAACAAATTAATTACTTCTAAGGTCAAATATGTCCCACGGTCATCCTATTGGGCCACGTTGGTGTGGGCTAAGTGTAAAGATAAATTAAGCTAAGAATATGGACTCGAAGCGGTTTCAAGAGCGATGCACGAGATTTCTGAGACTATTGAACGTTAAATAAACGGGTTATTAAACGCACTCATAGCGATACAATTTAGTGACAGTATTTAACCTTTGATCTTGATAAATGACAGAGGTATTTGTGAGATTTCATTTTTCACGACGTATAAAGATGGCTGTCTTCTGGATTGTCGCACCGTGTAATATGGTCGACGTTTATAGAAGTTTTAGAGGTGCTTGCTTGCTGAAACACCGGTAAGCTCTACTCATGTAAATACGCTTTATTTTTGTCTGATCTTAATAAAAACTGAAATGTTCCAGTGGAATTTACTAAAACTTAACCATCATCAGATTTAATGGAAATCCGTCCAGGCAATTTTAAGTTGCGATGTGCGTACAGACGGCCGGAAGGAAAGATTTTAAAATGCGCTCCACAGGCGTTTGATCACGACTAAAACGATAATGACAAAGTAGCTTGAAACATCTTATGATTTCTGTACCGACGCCAGGACTCGATAAAATTGCAATTAAAGAACTCATTAATTTGTAAGTTTTCAAATGATGCAGTCAGACGTGAGCCGTTAGTGAAGAGATTTGCAATTTCTTTTATATTCATAGACTTACAAGGTTTAATTTGTGTGTTAATTCGGAGCCAGTGATGTTTGTGTTTAAAACCTGTGTCTATTCCACTTTTTGTATACATGAATAACTTTTGTTAAAAACTTGTTTAAATTACATTGACTTGCATTTAGCTAATCCACGTGTATGAAGGCGAAGTTTTGCAGTTTATTTTTGTTCTTCGCATTTTCCCCGAGGCATCAAACAACGACGTCTCACGCTGTTATCTGCCTCGTGTCGTGCTGAGCGCCTTTGGTCTCGCCTTCTCTGCCGCTGCTCCACTAACTTCGGTCTAAAATTTGCTAATATTTTCAACAAGTCAAATCATTGTTTTAAATTACGTAAGAACGTCCAACGGCACAAGCAGTATCTACCAAATTCTGCCTTTTCAAAACGTCCTTAGCCAGTTACATCTTTCTGAAATCTTATAAATGTACTGTTTCCTTAAGACTCATCTAAATACTTTATGGGATTTGAGTTTATAACAACGGTAAACTTTTCTTATGGGTTTTAATGTCGTGTAGTATATTAGAACTTCTCCAGCGTTTCTGAAGAAACTATTGCCTCCATCTTCAGGTTAGGTTACTCGGCATCATAACACAGAATACCACAGTCTATCTCAATATTATTCTCCAAACTCTTTTACCATCTTTCAGGAGACTGGGAGTATAATATTAAAATGTATTTCAAAGAAATAAGATCTGAGTTTCTGATTCAGGCGGACCAGAACAGTGCCCTATGAAAGTTTGTTTTGTACACGTAAATAAACATTAGGGTCCCATGAAAATAAGGAAGTTTCTTAAGCAATTGAGGAACTATCATCTTCTGAGAACAACTCTTTTCCATCGAGTAAATTATCTCCTCGCCAAGAAATGTAGTGTTGTTGCTGAAGGTTCAACTGGAAGTCCCGCCCCTTGTCGACTGTCTCTGACTTGTTATTCAGTATTTGCAACTATTCTCTATATCTGAAGACCATCAAAAAATAAATAAAACCGGCCGCATTTCTCGTGGCTTCAAATGTTCTTTACAGTGGAAAATGATCTGTTTATAGAACTTTCTCTTGTCTCACTGTCGTAGTTGTGCATAGGATAGATCACGTTGCACGCCAGGGCGGGAGAACCTAGAGCCACCATGCAGTGCGCGTAGGAAGTCAAGTTGTGAGCACTTACATCCATCTGCGGGATTCGCTCTTCACTTGTCTGTTTTGCATCCTTTAATTCAGAAGTAAATCCTTGGTGATGCCGTGACTCCATCACATTTGTTAGGCTGATGAATCTTTCGTAAATACAACTCTCAGATTCAACATCGCAATTGGACACCAATCAGGGGGCATTCTAACCGATTTTCCCATTGTAATTATTTACTCTAAAATTAATTTTGATTACGTACTTAAATTTCCTTACGTCTTTCAAGTCGCAGCTTTTCAACACTTCTCCCCACCAAAATCCCGTATTTATTCTACATTTCGTCGCTTCTACTGTCTGAATACCTCGTTACATGAAGTTCTTCATTTTTATGAAAAAAAATTTCAGTACTTTCCTTTTTATTTCTGTGAAGTAACATAAATTGTGAGCGAGCGAATGGCCACAAAAATTTTAATAAAAATATTTTAAATTATTTATTTGTTATGTTATGACATTGTCACAGATGTAAGTTCACTGGTATGTTCCACGCCGCATCACTTATGTGCAAATAAACAAATTGCTCAAACGAAACATCCACATAGATTAAGGGAATTTCTTGTAATGGACGCATAACCATTAATGCTTTACCTAAAATGTATGCCTCTAGTCGACAGTTGATGTAGTGTCCTTAAATGACTCAGGTAGTCATGACTCTTGCAAATCTTCAATCTGCAAGTATAAACATTCTCTTCCATTAAATTTATATATCTCCTGAGCTCATAAAATATATATAATGTCTATTATTTATTTTATACATAAAATAAATATATTAAATTGCCTCTCTGTTCCCCGATTGTATCACTTACTACCGCAAATTGAACACATCACACTGACGATATATGGGTCTTCAGATTCATAAAACTATCTTTGGTGTTCATATTCACGTTATAATTTATTATAGTGTTTTTTTTTAATATCAGAGCCATATATATACTGCATTATGCACTGTAATATCTCATTGTGCGCTTTAGGAACAGCCAGACGATGGTATTTCTCTAACAGCCACCCACGTTTCTTTAGCAGAGAGGTTAGTTCCATTAGATGTACACTAGACATATGTATAATGTGCAATATTTTTCTCTGTTTGTTCTGTTCAACTATCTAGGAAACTTGGGGACTTACATGATTTATTAAAAAGGACAAAAAAGATGTGTCATCTCTTGAATAATAAGCAACTTGAAGTCTCATTTATACTGCAGCTGTTGAGGTGGAATAAAAATTCACCACCACAACGCACACGATAGCCAGTCTTGATACCCCTGTATCAGACGACCTGAACGCTGGGGTCCAGTGTCCACGTATTTCAATGAATGTACACTGTAATCGATCCCCTATCCGTGTAGTTCTGCCACTTGTCTTAACCCTCTGAAGCCCTAAGCTTGTGTGAATAGTATTTGGAAATTTAGTATTTACCGCAAAGAAAACCACTTTTACAAAGATCAACTGGTTATCGCTGTTTAAGAAAATAATCGCTGTTTATTCTGAGAATTATATGACATTTATAAATACACACTGTTGGCAAAATACAGAGCTCTTGATTGTTGAAGAAAGGAAGTACACCCCCCCAAAGGTTTAATGACCGCCAATAGTATTAATTTATAACTTCGATTCAGATGTAATCGTATTTTCCACCAAAAATTACGTTGGAACATTTACGATAATTTTTCAGTCTCTACACATTTAGAGACATAGAAACAATTTCATTACTGAAAACTTATGGTTCACTCTGTAGTCTAGTAGTCATTTCCCAGCGTTTTAGAGGCGCTTACTGCCTTCGTCACCAGAGAAATGAGCAAAGTTACACGTTTACACAAACCAGAAGCCCAACATCGACATATTTGTTACATGAAAATCTCAGATTTCAAATAACTTTCACTATAAATTAATTTCAGCGTGTATAAGTGCAACTTTGCGTCAAGGATGCCGTCTGAAACAAACCTACGCCTTACTGCCGGAGACAGGACTGACGAGGTTTGTGTGTTATTTGCATTCACTGCGCTCCTAAACTGTGACAGACCCATCGTCAAAAGCTGAGTGCCCACTGGGGCTTAACTTCTGGATGAATTGTCGTCCACCGCGTGGACATGCATTGTGACGTCACGTTACGATCCTTGGTTACACGAATGGCTACTTCTACATTTCTGTGTCTGCCATCATCATGAAGTCCACTGCATTTTTTATGAAATTACAAGCTGCGCCTTCTTGAACTCTATGCCTCTACGACCCCAGATAAGATATGCCGCATCTTATTATTAAAAAATAATTTAGTGTCGTTTTACTGAGACACTTCATAATATACAGTGGTTTCTGAATGCCTCATTGACTTATATGTGGATACCTATTTAAATATTTTATTTATTTACTTATTTCTTAGAGGTTTAAAGACGTTTTTGTGTTTTGGTTCAGTCGTAAAACACAAATAAAACCAGTTAAAATAACCTTCTTGCCATGCAGAGTGCTTTAATGTTTTACTGCGCAGGTTATAAATTTAAAATTTATAAGCGAACGTACGAAGACTTCGCAGAAGATTCGGATGCTAGTTACAAGTCTACGTGGGATATAAACTTACTGAGAATAGAAATATTGAACACCCTAAGAGAGACAGAAAAATTATTATAGCAGCAACAGTCATTACTACCTAAAGCGTGCAATAAGAAGAAGGAAGTGGATCTAGTCTTGAAGATGGCTGTCTTCTAGAATGTTGCGCCCGCTTAGTTTGGTCCAGAATACACAGCGTTACAACCAACATGACAGCCAGCCATCTTCATTTCATGTCTCTGTTCATCATCTTTTGGGGAACATACGAGTAGATCTCTAACTGAACCATGCAAAAGCTTTATGTGTATAGGTTCCTCCGAAACGTCCGTTACAACCTACAAGACTACACGGCCTCATAACTCATGTTCGCCTTGAGAATCTTAAATACCTTCAAGTATATATTCTTGGGAGACGTAAAGATAGGCCTATATAAACAATGATGTTCTTTAGATTTAATTCGTCCGAAACTTTTATGAAGCGTACAATTGACGTGATGTAACTGAAAAGCCCGGAAATCTGAAAGACTTCCTTAAACATGAAGAAACGTAGGAGCTAAGTGGATGTTGCGTCTACTTGAGCCATCTCCTTTGTTTCTGCGTAGCTGAGGCACTGATAAGGCAGGAAGACCAGTGTGGATATCTGATGGGTGGAGTTGTTACGCGTCTGACTGGTGCCGCATGAATGTTTACGTCACGAGGAATGGATCAGTCGTGAACACATGGCTTCTAAACACAGAGATTAGATGCACGCGTCAGTAAATTGTGGTGTTTACGAAATTATCGTACGAGCGTCTTGTTTCTAGTCACCGTTTTCTGAAATGTAGTTTGTAATAACTTGAGGTATAATCACGAAAGGCTAGTCCCTCTTTCTTGTCAGACTTGAATACATCACATTTTAGTAAAGACAATAAATTAAATATATTATAAAAATTAATTTACCGTACGTCGTGACAGTTTTATGTTTTTCGAAGTCCCTTCAGACAAAATCCGGTATAGTACCTTAAAGTAGGCCATGGCTACTTATATATCTTTCTTCTATTTATTATTAGTCGTTATACGACGTTATGTAGTCTGAGGCGCTGACAGAATCATTAAATAAACAAGAAATAGTATAAAAAAACTTCATATTATTCATTTAAGAGTATAAAATCATTAGAACCTATAAATTTTCTGTTTTTAACCCCCATGCAACTATGGATACGATTTACATGTTTAATTATGTCTCATTTAAAATATTTTGTAGTGACACACAGTTTTTAAACGAATAATTTTAAGAGAGTAAGGTTTTTTTTGCGGGTTCATATGAAAGATGTGAGATTCCCTGACTTCTTAAAGGAAGAAGCATTTGGGTCCATGCTTCCATGAAAAGTAAGAAAGAAGTCAGATAATTTAAACCGGCAGATTGATCGATTAGAAGTGAGAGGCTGCTGTCTAAGTTCTGTGGCAGGCGACTCGCCCCACTGATCTTAGAGGCACTGTTGACCACTCTGTCTGTGGCATGACGTGTTATCAGAGGTGTCAGAATTGGCTGTTGTTCCAGAAATAACCGGTCTCGCCACGTGAGCTCGCGTCACTACGGCCCTTCTAGAGAGGCAGTAGTAATTTATTGACAGACATTTCATTATAAAAGAGTGACAAACAAAAGTTTTTATATCAAACTTCACCTTCTTTGACAGTCCTACAACATAAGAAAACGTAATATCTAGCTATTTAAATAACTCTTAAGTAAATTCTCTTCAGAAGCCAATTAACCAATAGAATTACGATGCAAGACGTGGGTCTTGACCGCTCGAACGCTTGGATCGTGGGTTCGAATCGCACTTGGAGCATGCATGTGTTTTTGCCTTGAAAATTTGTTGTGTGTTTCCTGTGTAGGCAGAAGCCTTGCGGACGACTGATCACTCATCAAGGGAGTTCTACCGAATGTATAATAGGATTTATAATATCATAAGTATTTCTGAACTGGAACTAGTCTAAAAGCCGGTCTGTGGACTGGTGGTATGTATACACACTTTTGCATTTGGAACCTCGTCTCTTGCCCTGAGAAAAGACGACAGATTGAGGGAGTTTGGGAAGAGGGTGCTCTGAGGTAGGTTTTCAAATCTAAGAGGGATAAATCGACAAGAGGATGGAGGAAGCTTCATAAAATACTCTTAGGATGATCAAATTACAAAGTGAAAGAGATGGGCAAGACATTAACATGGGTGTGACGAGAAATGCACATAAAATTTTACTCGGAAAATCTGAGGAGATTTTAAAACCTGAAATAAATAAGTGTACATGTGGGATAATATTAAAATTGGTTTTATTATATGTCATTGTATGAATTGGATTACAGTAGTTCAAGATATAGCCCAGTGGAGGATTTTCTTGAACTCGGTAGTGAAACTTTGAATTATCTAAAAAGTCTTTGAATTTGTTGACAACATTACGACCATGATTCATGTATTAGATAAGCTAAAGTGCATTTGTGTTTATTTTGGCACGATGTTGACAATAGGAAAACCTGACACTTGACACATTTCAGGCAGATTCACTGCCGATTTTATACTCTGAGTCAGTAGTGAATAGTTTTATAACATCCGTCACAAATAAAAGATTTCTACTCTCTCGAAACGGAAATAAATCGAACACAAACAGGAAACTTGTCAGTCTAGCGAACACGTAGACAAAAAAGAAATTGAACTGAAATTATTCTGTTAGTAAGATTGATATATAAATCTGTATATGCTATAATTATACCATCGCTTTCTGATCGAATGATAGTGTCGTTTGGAAGAACAGGTTATCAGAACTCCTTTCACACCACTCGCTTTTGTCTTTTAGCAATATATTTTAAATAAAACTTTGTCTTAATTTTGCCCCACCTTCTCCGAAAACCAGTCAGTCACGCCTTCGCAGTAGTTGAATTTTCGGCTCTGACAGTAAACGCTTACTATCGTCTGGACCTATTACCCCCACCACCACCACCACTGGCTACACGGTTCTTGCAAAGTAATTTTACTGTCTACAGCTGTGATGTGTCTCTCAGGAGCTTATCTGCTTACATAATTGAGATCAACTTTCAATAGCTTCGTATTAAAGACAAACGTTTCATTTGGGGTCATTTAACTTTGAACAGGTATTACGTATCACACTGAAAGCATAACGTAAAGTTGCTGTGACGTATGATGTCAGAAACAGCAACACCGTAGGTATTTTTTTTCGAAGTGTGGAATATTAATTAAAATGATTCCATCATGTCTCTTGTTCAGTAGCTGAGTAATGGGGACATAAGTTATGTTCATGTTAGCGTTCCTTCGTCGAAATGACTCAGAGATCGATTCAGAATTCGGCAGAAAGTGTTTTTTTTTTGTGTTTCCTCTCACGTGTTCATAAGCGAATCGTATAAAAAAAAGAAAACAAAAAGATATTTTCTGTCTTGTTCTTCTGGGTTGTAACGCCATTTGGACTTGTAGGTTGATATCAACGTTTCGGAGAAATATCTTCATGGCCAAAGTGACAGAAGACAGATGTCGACGTCTTCATTGCTGTGAGAAGCTCTGATTTCACAGAAGATGGAAGTGAATTTGCATTTAGTAATTCCCTGATTTTTGTCTCCGAAACAGAAGCATCAACACCGCTAATATGAGAGTCCGCCCTTGGACACGATCTTAGCCATTTACATCCACTTACAATTCTCTTAACCCATCTCAGTAAGATCAACCTTAATATTTTTTACCAGTCTTTTCATCTGTCTCCAAAGAGGATATTTCCAAGAGGCTTCTCCACCAAAGTTTCTAAAATTCCGTAGGCCTACATTTCTTGCCCCTCTCATCCTAAATTTTAGTTTTGAAACCTGAAGGGTTGAGACAACGTGGTTGACGTTCGTGCAGATGGGAGAAGGATATTAGAGCAGACCTCACAGAAGTAGAGCGTGGAATGGACTCAACTGGTTTAAATTAGGATTGATGAAGGAACACTTGAGAACACGATAATGAGCCTTCAGGTTCCAAAAAAACGCGAGAAAGGTTTTGCCCAGCTAAACGACTCTAAGTTCTATAGTTTTTCTTTTTCCATTTTTGCATAACATTACTTATTCACATTGTAATGTAATCGGGCAAACAAACTGATGTGAACATTGTCTGTAAAATGTGTATATATGAGTGTTTATGTGTGTCAGTCTGTACAGATGTTCCCTTTAAAACGCAATCCTTGCCACTATTACTCATAAACTTCACGCCCAAAACAAGGAAACAAATGCCAATATTGAATTCTTGCAGTCCAAGGCCGTCATTTCAGCTGTTTTGTCGCCCGATGAACGTTTATCAGACCAACACTTCCTGTGCTCAGATATTTTGTTACCAGTCGGTGTAATATTGTCTCATTCGGTACTTTATTGTTAGGATACTTAATGCTAAATGATCCACGAACAGCAACAAACGATTTCGATGTGAAGCAGTGTTCTAGAATAAACATAATTTCTGCTCATTAATACGCCATATTCCCACCTTCACAGGTTTTGCGCAGCTGGAGTGACCAGCGGCGTAGCAACTAGAGTGAGCCTTACTCGAGTGGGCAGAATATTTGTTGCGAAGCAAATCGACCGCGAATTTTATCTGGGGACTATGAGATTTAAATTATTCTTCTGCATTCCTGGGTGTTTATACATATTTAGGAAGTCAGTTCTGCTGTTAAGGCAACGGCGAATGTGTAAACTGGTGTAGCCTGCCTTAAGTTTGGGTCACGTGGTAGGAATGTCGCCATTTTATTATCTTCATCAGACTATTAACCTCGGGAGCAAGTCCTCCACGCCCAGTTCCTGACAGTTGTATACCGCAGAATGAGGATCTGTTCGTACGAAACAGATGGCTTGCTGACACGCTGACTGCTGATATTTAAGAGCTAAGTGAAACGTTTGCGCTACCCCCTGCCATTGGCGTGGAGTTGCAAGGTCTGAGTGGGAGACTGCCCGATTTGCTCTGCCAGGGATCGTAAAATTGTCGCCTCAGCTGCCTAAGCTGAGAGTTGTTTTTCGAACTGCTGTGTGATTTCGCTTTTGACATTTCAGCAAATCGCGCTCTCTCGTGACGAATCGCTTTAATTGTATAGTCTGCAGGTTGGTTTAAGCCTCTGAAGTTGAAACTCGTCTGTAAATAATATTTAAGAATTTAGTCTGTACCGCAAAGAAAACACTTTACAGTTGCAAAGATAAACTAGTTACCCTTATTTAAGGAACTAGTCGATGTTTATTGTGAGAATCTTACGAAACCCATAAATACGCTGTCTGGACAAAATACAGAATGTTTAAATGTTAAAAATGGCAGTTCACATTTCTACTACTTGGTTCTAAATAATTTACACAGATTAATTATTTCGCGTAATAGTGAATAGTGAATGAATTACATCATCTGTTTCCCTCTATAAAGTACTCACTTCACTGGAACAAAATGTTGCCTGCCTGTGTAGGTCTTATGGATAAACTATTTTAAAACCCAGAAACATTTCAAATGAAACGTTTTCCTTTAATATTCAGTATTCCTAAATAATAATAATTGTAATAAAGCTTAAGTTTCTGTAACACCTAACCACAATAATACAATAATTTATTTACCGTCTTTACACAAACTTAAAAATGTTGTTAAAATTACTTAAAATTATAACATTTTTTCATTAGATACTAGATCTTGTTACATTTTACATTCGACGACATGTTTCGATGTTATTTCATCATCATCAGGTCTATCTATTAAAATCTGTTGTACTTCTTGCTCTGCGTATATTGATTTGTTTTATTTGTTTGATTTTTTAAGTCAAGCTGTTCGCCTCGTTGTTAGGAAAAAGCAACAATCCCTTTCGTTGTAGTGGAAAAATAATCAAAACGTCGAAAATTTATACAGAATTACAACTGACAACCATTAAATCATCCATTTTTTACGCCGCGATTATCCCTGCTGCGTGTTCTCAAACAAAAACATTCGTTATTAAAATAGGCTACGACCGCTTCCCCAAACATCCGGGCATAATGGTCCTACAGTATATCTTGCGAACCCCGCAGTGATTAGGCAGTGTGGTGGTCCTTTGCAGTGCCGTATTCTAGCAGCAAGTAGCAGGCTGGCTCTCCTACCAGCGGCTTCTTCAGGTATCCACACCGTGCCGCAGCGCAGCGAGCGACAAGGCCCTTGCTTGCTTTCGATGAGGGCACACTCTGCTCTTCCCGAGGCCAGGGTGTGGTCCCAGTACTAGGACATACCTGCCTAGTTAAGAAACAAACTCGTGTCCTTTCACCGGAGCTAGCTGCAGTCTTGTTAAACCTTTTTTGCAGCCTCCAGGGCATTATTCTTATAATGCAACTTCTGGTACAATACGCCTTTGTGTTTATTTGTTAGCTACTGGAATACTTATTGAGTAAGGCGGTATAACCGCTTTTCCGAAAGCCTAGCTGATTACATTTGCTCCTCATAGCTTATCGCATTCTTATCCAGTATCAGTTCAAAGTGTCAGATGCAGGATTATCACCACGGAGGTCCCGGTTTGATTCCAGAGAATTGGGACACGTTTCTCTTATAGAACCTCGGACTTGTGTTAAAGAAGGTATTTAACTTACCTGCTGGGAAGGAGACTACCGATAAGTGGGAGGTTGGACTCGCCACAGGGTACAGGCGGAGAGAAAAGTCCATATTGCTCAGACCGGGGATCGAACACCGACAGTGCACTACGTGACCTGTCATATTATTGGTTCAATTGGCCTCTGAAATTGACTTAAAAAATTTGTGATAAAACTGTGTAAAATGTGTGTTTCAGTGTTCTCTACATCTTGTGTTCGATGTTTTTATTTCGGTCAGATAAATGTGTTAGCTCAACATAGAAGCACGATTAAGTCTTGAAATATTTGAAATATTAAAACAGAAGGAATTTTAAATCTGGGTCATCAAATTTTATAGTAATGACCTTGATTTTTCGTTTCATTCCTTTTAAAACGTATTTAATAGTTATCATTCATTAACTAAAACTCTAGCCGAAGTAGCAGCGAATGTGAGGGAATTTTTACAAGACAAAGTTGTAGGAACGTGTATGGTAGACAGCGAGACACGTGGTCGTTGCGGTCAACAGCCAGGCAAGCTGCGATGAGCTACTGGAACCACTAGGGCCCACTCAGCCTATTGCTGAGTGCTACTCGGGGCCTTTTCTCCAATGGCAAACCTGTCGGAATTTGAAGCTCACCACTCACTTATATCAAGTGGGGATATTAAAAATGCGTGGAACTTCACTTCTGATATCCGATACGCCTTCTTCTCGTGTCACTTTGACACACAAAGACCTTTTCACATGCACATACAACATATGTCGGTCTGTGAAGACGTTTTTACTTTAGGAAACGAAGTTAAATTACCGGACGTGTTTGGGCAACAAACACGCTTTTTCCAGGATAATATTGACAAACTTTGCCCTCAGAATAGTGACTTTTCATATGCTCCAAATAATAATCAACATCTTGAAGATAAAGATGATAGCCTTATGGGATGTTGCGTCTTGTAGTCTCGGTGTTTCAGAGGTGTGTACTGTCATTGAAAGACGTCCTTAATCCATAGCTTTCAGCTTAATTTAAGTGTCTTGTGTTGTAGTTTATGTGTTAGCTTATTTCAGCATGTTACTTGACGAAGAATTCGCCTCTGGAGCTAAGAATGAGAGATACGAACCCACGACCATGTTGTCTGTATCAGTACCGCCCACTGATATGAATGTTGTGCTAGTGATATAAGTGGTCAGTTCTGCTGGTTACGAAACACAAAGCGGATTTGTTTGAAACTATTCCACTGAAAGGGTCTGGTTGAAGCTTGGTGCTCCCAATAAAAGCATTTCTTCATGTGACAAACGAATTATTTTACACATGAAGAAACTTGGAAATCCAGAATCCATCAGTTAATTTAGATTGTCATTTGTTTCTAGGACAAATGCCACCAGTTCCAAATTTTCTCCAAGTCCCTCGATGCAAATTCTGGAATAGTATTTCAAAATATGCCACGACCACTTTCTTCAACGTCATTTTAGATTGATAACGTCGGATTGAATTTGCGGTTTCGATAAACAAACAAATCTGTTGCTTTGTATTATACAGTCTTGTCCCTGTCTGATTAGGGTTTAGAGGAAACACTGATGTAAATTGTTGTGAATAAGAAGAAGAATGATATGTAGCATAAGATGATTTTACATGTGTACCAGGATATGTGAGATGCTGTATAATCGATGGACCCGTTACAGGTTACAGACCCTCGACTTGCTGAGTTCATGTCCTCCTATTTTCTCGTATTTCACATTTATCCAATTTATTTTTGTTAAATCATCTTCCCACATATCTTGGGAAGAATAAATTCCAACGTCCTTATATAATAATTCTATTTACAGGAAGTTATATTGTAATTTGTACAAGTCTTCCTGTTTTCTATGGAAAGTGAAATGTTGTTTAAGGTACAAATAGCTACTGAAGGTAATACTCCTTTTATTTTTATTATTATTAGTCTGGAATTTAAGTTGTGTAATGTTTCTTGCATAAAATATTTTTCCAACAAAATTTTATCTGCGACTTCTTAAAATTAACCAGGCTTTTGAAGGACGGCTAGTTTCACACTTATCTTTCCACATGGCAGGGTTTATGCAGCCCTGTGAAAGTTTCTTGAAGGGATGGAGGCCTGGAAGAGCCTGCAAAATCAGTTGAAGGTTTTTTTTAAGGAAACTGGTTTCAGTTTCGTACTTACGAACCTGCACTTCCATTGAATGATAATGCAAACCATGATGACTGTCCGGTCCTTTGTATTCATTCGATGGTGGGAGACGACAACTGGTCAAAACCAAATCGAGACGGAGACCGCAGACTTCATTCTGTATCATTTGTTTCTCTGTATGATTCAAGAAATCACCACAGGGTGTCCTTGCGAGAGCTCACAAGTGAACAATAATATCTACAAATTCGGTTCAGTACATTGACTCTGATTACCACAGCTGTAGTAAGACATTTAACGCATCTCTCACGGGAGGATAATATTAAAACAGATGTTAAATTAATAGAGTTTGAGGGCTCAAGAGAGGGACCAATGACAAGCTCTTACTGGCATAGCTGTAAACGACGTGGCTCCATAAAAGTCTTTGAATATATTGACCAACCGAACGACAATTAACACCTCAGTAAGATATGGACAAGTCATTCACACGTGGCAGAGATATGAGTTTAGAGGTCGGCGCCCGTGAGACACATCTCCAGTACCACCCTGTTCTCCTTCAAGTGTGTCTTGATCTTATTTCTGCTTAAGACTCCACCCATACATCCTTGTGGCCTACAACCCGACCAACTGGAATATGCGACGATGTCTGTCGTCGGTAACCTCTCAGTGTTACGTAACATATTGCAGATTCAGTGGCGGGCAACCTGTTTGCGATTAGGTCACTTTGAATGCAAGTAACTACAAGTTCTAAAAAATGGTCTGTATTTCATTGAATAATTTATAATTTATCGTTTCTCACGTATGTAATTTCAATAATAATAATTTTAAATATTATATCTTTTGTGACGTACTGCCGTGTATTCTGGTGAATATGGACCGACGTTTCAGATGTGCTTAACGTGATTTGATAAACGCTCCAGTGTACCATTTTACGGTATCAGTGAGTTACATAATAGCGCTTAATCCCTATAAAAAATCCTCTGAAACGTCGGTCATCATCTTAGTACATGTTGCTGCATCCCAGACGACGGTCGCCGTAACCGGTGCTATAGAGTTTGTCTGCGATTCGTTTCGTTTCAATCTACCGGCGACATATCTGGTCAGTCTCGTGATCCTTGCACTCTGCAAAGTGGCGGGAAACAGGTTGGCCATCGTGATTCGACATCCATCCTTGGTATTTTTATCTTTGCCAACAATTCCTCCTGTTTACTGGTAATCAAATGTTTCCCTGTGGACATAGCGGCAGGAATGTGAAACTGCTCACTTACCTTTATCTAATGTCGAGGTTAATCCTTTACCTCCACTCCCCTATACGTCCTCGCAGTACAGTTACTACGACATAAGAATCTGTGACTACGTCTTTACGCCTGGTACTGTTTCACCCGTTGCTTAAGAACGTATAGCGCGGGTGCTATTACATTATCTACGCGGTATTCTGTACAAGAGATGTGATCCAAGATGTATTGTAAATGTACTTTCCTTCCTGAAGTTTTCATGTGTAAGTGAAAATGTATTTACGTCACAGCAAAGTACAAACTTGCCCATAACAACAACCTATCACAGAGGCAACAAAAATGCTCACGTGTACATTCGTTTTCACTTTTCATACTCTATCATTGGTGTAGGACCCGCTTGAGATACATAAGAGATCGATGTGTAATGATCTAGCGTAACTACTTCCAATAGAAAGTACGAGAAAAAACACTGCTACTACGGAATTTGGTGGCAAGAAAGGATGTGCTGTAAATTCGCTCTTAGGAAATTAAACAACTACAGGATCTTTTCATTGTGACGATTATCTCATCATTATGTTATTTTTGTACTTTTTCAACACTTAACGATGCTTTGTCAACTGTACAGGCTGTTAACAGAATCTAAGATGCCAGTTATGAAATGAAACTGATAATCTTGTTCCGTTTTAAGACAGAGCTCCAGAATGTTTCTGCAGAGAATGGGGAAACATCGAACGTTTCGCCTTCCAAATTCCTAATTACATCTGCAGATCTTGTTTTTTATTGTGACCATCAAACTGTAGAACAGAACTTTTGTTTTTCATTGTGACCATCAAACTGTAGAACAGAAGTCTGCCCACAGTATTTAATATTCCTTTGACAAAAATGGCTCTGTCTTCTGGGTTGGAGCGTCATGTAGTCTGGTAGAAGTTTACCGACGTTTCAGGGGTCCTTGCTGACTCCACTATAAGGGAACAATGGAAATTCTGCCCTTGTTTTGATAGACGTTACATTATAATACCACTACCAATTACAGTAGCAATGACGAGTCAGGTGTTAAGACTCACAAATTAATATTATGACAAACAACAAAAAGGAGTACTTTTTATCCTTTTTATTTCTCAGTGGCATCAGAAACGCGACGTAATTGTATATTATTGCCCATGTAACGGCCTACACACTGGTTGGTTTGCTTTTCCTACGGTAGTCGTCGTGGAGAGCTCTGTGTCATATACCACAAGGCGTTCCATAAGTTGTTGTCTGGTTCTTCTCTTTGTACGCTCGCTGAAATGAAATTCCGTGATTTGTATTGATTTCCTTTAGTATTTTCGTACAAGAATCGGTTATGAACTCAGTCTCCGTCGTTCTGCGAATCATTTTCATAATTCTAATAATTATATTTGATCTTCATCAGAATTCGAACCTCGACACTGCCCAAGACGCAGAATGGTGTGCCCCAGCTCCGTATTTGACATGTCCTGGGTTCAAATCTCAGACAGGGGATCGAATTTCTGCCCTTAGTGCTTTTGTAATTTTACTTAGTTCCTCCAGGGAAATGCTCGAATAATGTCTTGAAGTAATCTACAACTACTTTCTTGTAAGTCTTTCTCATTTCTTCGCTCGTAGTTTCACTTCCATTTAACGATATGTAGCCCTTATCCTATGTCATTAAACGGATGTTCCACTTACTTCAACAGTCAGTAAACCTTTACCTTGTATTTCATTTTGTCTTTCGTGTGATTCTCACAGTTAGGTTCGATTATTCCCTTAAACAGCATTAACAAGTTGATTTTTGCAATACCCAAGTATTGTGCTTTCTTTGCGGTACGGACTGAATTCTTAATTATTACTTAGAGGATCTTCGGCTTCAGAGGATTAAATAAAACGAAACTGAAGCAAACAGGAAAAATAATACCACTTTCCCTCCCCCCACTTTTAAATCTGAGAAAATGATACGCCTCTGTAAAACAAGTCGAGAGAAATTTTTAAGTTGGAAGGATTTTTTTTCTACTTTTCGTATAATATTGCAGTATACATTCTCAGTTGATGAAGCATAATTAAATAGACCAAGAAATAACGTTTTTCAAAGATGGATTGTACCATTGCTTTCTTTTTGTATTACATTCCTTTTCAAAATTTTGATGTTCTGATATGTGCATAGTACCTGTTGGTATGCCGCGTGATGAAAGCTCTACAGTTGCCAGCCATCAAGACCATGAAACGGCGTTGGGGGAATCCTATGCGATGACGTCGTCATCCAGATACAGCCCACGCATCGTACTCACTGTGGTACTGGGTAATCCAGATAACCCGTAACGTACGCGTTTTCTGTATTTTTTTTTACCTTATGGGGACAAAACGCTGAGATGAGGGCAGCAGTCTCAGTTGGTAAAATGGAAAACAATTCTTGTAAACACTCTGTAGAATTACGCTGTTTTGCATTCTGGTCCATATGGACTCTGCATCAGAAGGAGACAGTCCCTTATTTAGAGCTGATCCCTGTTGGATACTTCAATAACGTATGAAAGTACTTGTTGTTGGCACTGTCCGCACCTGAGTACTTACAGCAGTTACACCACACGGCAGTAAATCTCACACATAAGACGCCTTTTTCATTCTAATCTTTCTCACAGAGACGCATGCGAGTGTATAGAAATCTCCTACTTTGAGGACTGATCCCTCTCAAAACGACTGAATCTTCAAGATGACTGTCTTCTGGGATGTTGCGCCGTGTCTACCGACGCGATAACCCTGATGATATCGGCAACAAGCACTTCCGAAACGTCGGTTATCTTCTACCAGACTACACAGCGCAACAACCCAGAAGACAGTAATCTTCATGTTTGCCACCGTGAGAACTTGAAATCTCATCCGAAGCGTTCGTAATTGTCTTCATTCTGAGAGTGTTCTCGTATTCTGTCTAATGTCGAAAGATTATTATTATAATAATTGCACAAATCTGTAATTTAACCGGTGTTCTTATGGGCACGAATCTTGATGTCTCGTCCTAAGGGAAAAACGGATTAGAGCTAGATTAGGAACAGGGTGTTGAGAAGAACATTTGAATCTTCAAGGGATGAAGTGACAAGGGATTGATAAAATTACGTAGGTAAGGAGATTAATAATTTGTAGTCTTCGTCAAATATTATCAGGGTGCACAAATCAAGTAGGATGAGATGGAAGGGGCATTAGTGTATAAATATAGGATTAAAAGTGCATATAAATTTTGCCTAATACCTAGTCGTTGATGGAGTAATATTAAAATGGATCTTAAATGGGATATAGGTTTGTATAGTGGATTGACATGGCTGAAGATAGTGTCCCGTGATGGTGTGTTGTAAACATTGACAACGAAGGTTCGCGTTCCTTAAAAGGCAGGGAATTTCTTGGCTAAATAAGCGACTGTTAGCTTCTAAATTAATAGTCGTTCCCATGGAGTTGTGTTGTACTTACCGTTACCGGATATGAACTGTGATAAATCAAGTAAAGTCGTTATGAAGTTGGTGTAACTAACACAGTACAGGCGTGTGGGTTGTTAATGTATTTTCTTTGTTCTTGGAAACAGAACGATTTCAGTGAGTAGAATGTCATCAATAGTGACATCATTCAATATTCTAAGATTCTTTATGTCTTTTTTCTTGTGGGAAAAACGCAGAAATATTTCTTTTTAACTTGAAAGTTCAGTTGTTTCACATACTGAACCTTTGTACACAACTGGCAGAGACGAACAAGAAAACACCTGTAAGTGGGAACTAATCTAAAGCGAATATGAAGCCTTATTTCCTTCTGCCATCAGGAAGAAGGTGTACCTTTGAGCGCTGTTCACACAAAGTCCTTTGCCTCCCGCCTTACTGTTGTAAGTTTAGTCACTCTGAGCTAACACGGGCTCAGATTAAAGCCTTGTTTCTTCATTGAACTTACATGTTCATCACATCCTTACTTTATTAAATGCGGTATAGTATTGTTATATTTACGAAGATAAAGTGGTAATGTAAGTGATGATAAGTCGAGTTATTTTAAAATTATAACAAATTCTTCTCGGGCTGCCATCCGTGTACGGTGGCTAAATGAAGAAAACACTGTAGTGCAGTATTGCAGTACCCTGAGGATGAGGACGAAGATGGTTCTCGAAACGTTGGTGCTTTCTTCATTAAGCCATCTTACACGGCAGGTAGCCCGAGAAGAATTTATTAAATTTAGTCGCCGTGAAAATTACAGATCATAAATTTTTAAAACTTGTTGCATAATATGATTTCGAATCTGTACCAATCCTTTATCTTAGCATTAAAATTGTCTTAAAGTTTATATTGTCTTTTTGAACCCTCTTTGTTATGATTTAATAGCCATGTTTTGTAATAGACAGATAGTAGACAGTCCTGTAATAGACTTGGCAGTAACACTGAAACAATTATGATTGATTCGCTAAAGACAGGCCGATTGTAATTTCGTGAAATTAATTTGACCACAATCCTGACTACCGTTAATAGAATTTTGTTCTTAAAGATTGCTGTGGCTCGGGGTGGGTAGTTAGACAGCTTCTTGAACCCAAAACTTTGGGTTTTACTTTCATTCTTTTTGATGAAACGTAATTTAACGATGAATCTGAGGACAAGGAACAGCTGTATCTTAGTACTGTAAATAGCTGTAGGAAGTTTGACTACACATAAACTGCCTAATCTCAATCTGGAGGATCAATTTTTCAATTCTGGCATTCTAATGTTTTAAAACCAGTTTGTTTCATTTAAGGCCGTAGTAAATTTTCCAGTAGGTCCATATATAAATATATTCAGAACTTTTATGCATGGAAAATAATTTTTATATTACAAATCGCCAGAAAATGTGCACGCATTTGTTTAATAAATGAAGCTTTATTTACTGCATCGTGATTGATGAGTTGATGAGTTGATGAGTTACCCTGTTTTGAAATATGTACCATCTTTCTGAAGGGAAGCCACGAAAAATCTGTCAGGAAAAGGTGTCCTCAGATGTTGCAAGAAGATTTAAACTGATTCTATGCCACCACTGCTCGCCGCGTCCTCGGGTTGCAGACGGAATCCTCTGGAATATTGAATAAGCAGCCTCGAACAGCTGACAAGCAGTGGTCTTTCAGATGGGGGGGGGGGGGGGG